>UYYA01004197.1:107525-146851 GCA_900624975.1 Angiostrongylus costaricensis | reverse complement strand
TTAGCCGAAAATAAATATATTTATCAACCTCGTGCAAGCTTATCAAGAAAGAATACATATTGATTAGTCACACCGAGGTTTAGGGAAGGTCGGTTTCGAAATACCGTGTGCATAGTTCTATACTTATCAAAAGGATAATAAATAAAGTTCCATACTTGTTAGTATAAACAATACTACAATTATAATTAGTTCCAATAAAAAATAAGTAGCCCACGAGTACAAAGAACCGAAGCAAACTTTTAAAACCTTGCGTATAAACTAATGAAGTCTTCTCTTCATTGATCAAGAAATACCACAGCAATTTGTAATACATCAAAAGACTTCACATCAAGCACTAAAAAAATGATTCTAGAGGTAATACGGCATTCGAAAGTTGACAAATTATTTTGCTGTGGAAGTATCCAAGATCACCAAAGTAGTCGAGAGCTCAGTTTACGAACAAGTAAATGGTATCAGTAATCCAATAGAATGATTAAAACCAGTCACGTTACAAGAAAAACGGTTTCTCGGAAACCTTGGAACTTCGGTTATACATGTAACACACCACTCTTAAAAACATACTGACCGATAAAAAAGCTCTAAAACAAAGCTCGTTGATCAACACCCCCCCCTCCCCCCCGGATGCGCCATGCATTCGATTCAATTGTTCATCGTCTGGAGGTGATTTATTGCATATCTGGCCTTTACAATGACTCATGGCGCTCTACCGATGTATCGAGCCAGTGCTGCTATCCTCCCAGAGAAGTCTGTACCCATTTACCGGCGCCGGAGCGATGGAAGGCTTGGTGGGCCATGGGCGCGAAGATCGATTCCACGTGTGTGTTGCAGGGCGCCTCCGACCACTGCACCACACGAGCTCTACCAACCGATAGAAGAAGATATTTAGAAACACTGATTAATCTAAATGTTTATTTTTTATTAAAGGTACCCAAAGACAGGGTCCTAAGCAAATTACTCTTCTTCGCAAATGCCTACTAACAAACGCTTCCTAAGCATGAGCTAATTTTGCTAACAATGGGCAAACAACCTTGTTTATTATATTTACGCAGGTTTATTATATTATTGAGATACGGTTCTGACACTGAAACTGCACTCATCTGAGCACAGTAGAAAGTGGGTAAAGCAGAAAAACAAAAGCAGAATTAAAAGCAAGAAGCGTGCAAAAAATACGACTTAGTAGAAGTTGTATGAAAACCAGTACAATTCAGCTGCATTGCACTAAAAAAAGCAATATCTAGTTAAAGCAAAGTTACAATTCACGGAGGGAATGTATCGTCACCAAATAATCACTCTTACAGAGGCGAACGGCGAAGGTCATCTTATATCCTTACATTCATTAAGATAATTACTTTGAAATTGCATAAATAACTGTGAAAACAAGTAGAACGAGCGAATGGCTCAAAAATCTGCTTAACGTATTCGAAGCAATATATCATAGCCGCACAACACGAAACGGCCTTAAGAGTGCTGCCATCAGACCATCTGAAAGCTCAACAATTCACCAAAGTTCCATAAAAATTTGAGGAATTAGTGTGACGATGAACATAAAAAAAGTTCACTGCGAATAGCGATTGGATTAGGCGAAGCTAACACGACGCCAATGGCGGAAGCAATAGCGAACGAAACACAGCCCCTAATACAACATAACGTCTCGATGAAAACGGAAGATGTCTCGAAAAGCCGTAAGGGATTCTGGAAAAAAGTCATGAAAAATCATAGAAACTTTTTTAAAATCTGAGGGAAAAGAACATCTAGTTCTATTCATTCTCGTAGGGATATGTTATTAATTCGACCACCTTAAACATGGTAAACATGACTAAATACATATTTGGCCTAAGCAATGCTTTAGAGGCTAGCCGATGCATAAAGGCAGCTTTTTTAATCTTCTCAGATATAGATGGGAAACAATTTGCTGACGCTAGAGGGAAGGCGAGCTTGGTTTGCTAGTGCGAAGGATCGAACCGTAAGCATGTATGTATTGAAAGATACTTCTAGCCACTTCGCTACGAACAATTATACACACATTTCTTACCTTTTTTGTAAATACTCCATTATCGAAACACGATAATCTCCTTATTTTTCGACTATGATGGAGTAGGGTACTTCGGATTATTTTCTACTAAACGAAATGGTACCCTGAGACTTATTTAATAATCGTTAGACCTACAGCATCAAGACTACCACGTCTTGAAAATTGGTGTCGTTAGCAGATATGTGAACAAATAACCTGATGTTACTAATAAGACTTTCGTTAAAGAAGGAATGTGGATTACAATCCAACTATGGTTTAAATATTCTTCTTGAAGAGCAAGTCCTCCTTAGATTGGCTTCCCTCTCCGTCCCACCTGAGTCACCGAACTGGTTCCACAAACACCGATGTGATACAGCGGGAGTCCCCTAAACCCACTCTACGGTCTAAATAAGCATTCATTCACTTCTACCATGCTTGGAATAAAGTCTAATTTGCAGAGTATCACTCGTCGATTAATCAAGGCTGCATGCTACTTTCATTTCCTAATACTACTACCATTAAGTCCTACAGATCTGAGTAAATGGACCACGATGGTCTGGATTACTTTACTCAAAAGGAGCATTGTAATTACCACCACATCCACTGCTGAAAAAGCAATCAAGTTAATCAATAAAGTCACTGGGAGATACTGGACGATTTTGACAAATAATATCTTGGAGCAAAATGCACAACATTGTTGAACGTGAAGCTCTCTAAAAACATTTTCAAGAGAAGAAGTTGCCTTAACCCTTTTTATTTACTGCCTATTCTTTTTAATGGTAGGGTAGGTTGCGAAATATAATTTTCATAATGCTGAGATATTTGCAAAACTCCGGAATGCAGGTGTCTGCGGTGGGAAACAAACGCGCTATTGTCCCTTCCGGGGAATAAAGCGTTCACCACCACACCATGCGGGTCCTTCACTTCACCTTTCTATCAGCTAGTTCTATCGATTTTTTGCCATCAGTAATCACCCGTTAGCAGGATTGATCTGGGGCCCAAATCGGCAACGAACCCAGTTAAGCTGAGGCTGCAGTTATAATCACAATTTTAACTTATAATTTACTGCCTACTCTTTTTAATGGTAGAGTATGCTGAAACGAAGAACCCGTACGGTGTGGGAGTGAATGCGTTAGTCCCCGCAAGGGTAATAGAGCGTTCATTACCCACCACAGACATCTGCAGTCCGGAGTTTTGCAAATATCTCAGCATTATGAAAGAAAAAATTATAACTCGTATGTAATGCTGAGATATTTGCAAAACTCCGGGCAGCAGGTGTATGCGGTGGGAAGCGAACACGTGCTGTTGTCCTCACCGGGGAGCAGCGCACTTCACCACCACACCATCCGCAACATATCCTGCCATTAAGAAGAAAAAGGCAGTAAATAAAAGAGTTAAGAAAAAATTATGTTTATTGCTGTGCTAATAATACCATAGCAATTGTGGAAAACAGCCCGCATCATAAAGTCACATGAGCTCACAAGTATAGAAATAGGGAAGGTGCACCTTCCACAACCGAATAAACGCATCATCGAGATGCTCGTCGAATCCCTGAATCTACTGAAGTTATGAGGTAGGGTAGACACAAACTCTACAGTAGCTGTTGTCAGTAATTTAATGAGTTCCACATATCAGGGACAACATCAGATTGTATACATAACAAGATAGCTCGGAATCCACGAGACGACTATAAAGCGGTGGTAGTATAGCGATCGTACTCTATCTCATAAAAAATATTCTTTGTCTAAAATAAAAACCCAAAAGCTAAAGCCAAAATCCGCAGCCCGTGTGCCGTACGAGAGACTAGAAAAATAAAAAAGCGTCCTGAAATCGCTTCGTAGGGAGGATCAACGGGTTAAAGCTATATTTAACATTCAATAGAAAACACTCTTGTATAAATCATACGTATAGGAAAGGTCAAGTTACAATGAAAATGAAGGAGGTGCAGTGGTTGAGGATGCCATGTAATGCGTGCATGAACTATGGTTCAATTTCGTCCTAAACCATAGAAGTCTTCCATCCCTCTGAAGTTAGAAAACTGACACTACGGCTATTTAAAAAGGCTCCATCAAATCTATAAACTCCAGCGACTGCCTGCGGGGAAGTCATGAGAATGCAGAAGCGTTGCAGGATTCGAAGGAAAATTAATTCCACCAGCACTCTGCGACGTTCATGACAAACACAAAGTCTTAAATTTCCAGTGGGAACAATAAAATGATAGATAAATCCAAAAAACTTCGCGGGTGACGGATGAAGGAAGCGAACTGAAGGAATGAAGTTGTGGGATCCACACAAAGTATAAAGAAAAGTTATTTTAGAAAAAATAACAAGATTATTTAGTGTATTAAAATATTACCCACCATTATCTATAACATTATCCGGTAATTCATATATATATATATATATATATATATATATATATATATAACTTGGATACTTGGACGGTCTGTCCTCACTGGTTGTGCGGATCCCAGCACATTTTCCATTACTCGGTGTTTTGCTGGTTCACCCATTGTGTTTCTCTGGAGTCCTGAGGTCAACCCGTCCTAAGTCTGCCTCAGATCATCACCACTACAAACAGTCGCTACCCTTGTGGATAGGATGGAGATTTGCCACTATGCGACCAGTTTGATACCAGGAAGGCGCTGGGTCCTAGGAGGGTGGGATGAATCCGCTGCTGTACATCGCAGCCCGATACCCAGGAACACCTCTGAGCCACGATTGAGGCGGTAAACTGTTTTATATATCTATGTAAATGTATATATATATATATATATAAAGAGAGAGCGTTTCTGTCAACGCGACATAAAATAAAATGTGACATAAAATATCGCCCCTGCAATGTTTCCAGACCGAGCGAGGTAGCAAATGAGTGTGATGCCAAAACAATTGCAATGCACTTTTTCTTTATAAGAATTCTGGATTCATTTAACTATCAAATTACTCAAATAGTAGATATGGTGGCCATCAATAGAAAATTGTTACCCAAGCGCCTTCGACACCTTCCATCCTCATTGAATTTGAAAAAAAAAGTCCACATCACTTGATCGAGGAAGCAGAACTGAGATTACGAATGGACTGTGTTACTTTGCGGCACCAAAGCCATTGGCAGGATAAAAAATGCTGCCTTGGTATAGTGATAAGATCAGAAGTATTGATCCAGTTACCTTTTCGATGCTTGAAGAAGTCAAATGCATGACGGCTCTCCAAAGGTTTGATCAAACCCAAACTCCCTATACTTCTCGTTCTTCATCCTTTCTTGTGTCCTTGTGGGAATGGCCTCCAACACAGTTTACAATCCACTTATATAATGACATTTTGGTAAGATTTCACCGTACTTGTCGGAGACCGAAATGCTCAGAGGGAGTTGGCTCTAATGAGTCAGATTTGCATTGCGACTAGGTTTTTCCAGAACGGCCACGATCTCTCACATTGTTGCAGACCTAGCTGAAGGCACTTCCGAATGGAAACATTGAATTATTTTTCGAGCGTACTGCTGCGCATTACATTAAGGACTCTAAAGCGGCCGCTACCCTTAAGTTATATAAACCACTATGTTGAAAACTTCTTTTATTCCCACTTCCATGACAATAGTATGAATGTCGTCCTTAAAGCTAAACAGACTTTATCACAACAATATTATAAAAAATATGGCTTTAAAGATTAACTTACCAGATGCTATTTGCTGTATCATAGTGTAGATGAAATAGAAAACCATAATATTTTGCAATACTGTTATAATACTATTGGGTAAGGACTTCGGAAAAAAAGTTGTAATAGAAAAGGATGCAATAAATTGGACGGAAGCTTTGTGAAGCCGTTATCTTGGATTTTATGTGATCCGACTTCACATGCTTTCGTTGGTCCTTGCACATATCTCATTTGCTTCGTTGTCACGTATCCATTATCGAGGAAGATCTTCGGATTTGAGTATGTGGTTAGCTAGTAACTGAGAATTTTTTATCTTTTTATACGAATGTCAAATAGCTTTTCTAAAGCGTTTCCAGATCATCACAATAAGCAGTGGAACACCACTCTGGATAGGAAAGTAGCGTTTCGAATGCAAAGCCGATACCACATGCCAACACCGAAGAGATGATGAACTTGTTTGGACTAGGTCAAGTTCTCCTGTAGTTTAATTTATTAGGAAAAGGCTTATAACTGCGAGAATACCTAGATATATATATATGTACATATTATATATATATACATATATATTCATATAATTCAACTTAAGCAAGGTTACACCTATAACCTGCCACCTGTTACTCAACAAGCTATTTAAGCACGCACCGTTGAAGTCTCCATTCGGCTGGTTTGTGTGAACAGTACCATGACAGACTCTGTTTACTAAAAAAGGAAGAAATTACCATATCTTTATTTAAGAATTTTCAGTTTTACTCTTTCTTCCGAGAAGTAGCCACATACGCTTGTTACTGTTAACCACTATGGTGCAAGACAATTAGGAACATTCACAGAAAGCTTCTCCAGCTCTCCCGAAGTAGATGCGTTTGTTGGAGACGGCCATCAAAGATCTGCACAGGTTTCCCAATCACCGACAGGGCATTGGCTGAGCCAAAGAGCTAGATATAATCGGCATGAACACTAACACTTGAGCGAATTAGAACGATTATGTGAATGCGGAATATATATAAGCGAACGCAAAACAAAGACAACCGAAATCCATTCTCAGTGAAAACATACGGCTTTTAAGTTCACTTGATGCGTCCAAATTACTGATTTTTGCTCAAAGATGTAGGTTGGAGATTCGTATTTCCGCAATAAACTTGACGTCACGGGATATTCCCCATAATTCGTCGGCAGTAACAGATTTTCTGACCTCTGATTAATGGCCACAATACGGATTTCCTTTTTCATTTACGTTAAAGGAAATATTTCTAAGAGCGTTTTTTCAAAAGGCATTAAAAACACTAATCCATCCATTTTAGGTTTTTCCTAGTACTTAAAGTTCCTTTTTGCCTTAAAAATCCATGAAAGTTGTCGAAGAAAACTAGTTTCTAGACTAAAATGTTGAACATGAAATATTGTCAAAATTTCAGCTTTAATTTGATGCCTGTTCTTTTTTATGTGTGATGTCAAATGTAAGCACAATGATGCTTACATATGAGCAAAACTCGGAATCCTGGGCGGGCTTCGAGTCTGGTTTACCCTTTCCAGGAGCACCGGTGGAGTTGAAACATGAATGAGAGGAAGGTAAAACAAGCGCATCGGTTGGTGTGGTGTATAACACGTGACTCTTCGGAACGGATAATCGCCGGTTTAAAGCCCATCGGATGTTCTGAGTTTTGTTCATATCCCAACATTTTTGCGTATTGCTAGGGTGTTTATGAGATTACTCGGAGAAGTGGAGCACGGGAGTCGCAGTGGTTTGCGGTGCTGTGCAGTACTCACCTCGTGACTGGCTCGACCCACCCGTGACCAACAATGCGCTCATCTCTCTAGGCTTGACTAATTGGTATCACACTTATCTAAAAAAGCCCATTCCAAACCGCAACGTGCTGGAACTGCTTTTGGTAATGATTTAGGAACACCTTAGAAGAGATAGTTTATAGTTCTAAGAAGAACTCGACTGACTAGATCAGCACTCAATGACCTTTATAAAGGAGATCAAAGCCATCGAAAAAAGTAAAAGTTAACACCCTCCTTGGTTCTAGCACCAGTTTGTGGTCGCAAAATGTTTCTAGAAGTTTAATAACGGGAAACGCAGAAGATTCACAGATTCTGCGAAAAAAGCCACTTATTCTTCTAATGTTAATGCTTATATTAACAGTGGAGTGCGATATACAGAATTTTCCTATTAATCTACATAGGTTTTAGTAATGACATGTTTGCCTCAAAAACCATCGCGAGATTGTCACTGATGAAAAAGACGTTAGTACCCATTTAATCGGGCACCTCAGTTTCCCAGGAGATCAATAGAGAAACAAAACTTGGCAAATGACGTGATGAACGCCTTCAGTAAAACAGACAACCTTTATCAATGTAATCTCTCAAAATTTCTCAACTTAAAACTTAGCAGAACACTTTGAATAACAACACAAAAGTCGGACAGACACATGAGATAATAACGGAAGACCATCCTTATGTTGGGGCTAAAAAACAACTCACAAATTTTCTGCAGCTAGAGCAGCTTCATCAAGATAGTAAGCTGAGTAGGCGGCGAAGTAAAAGGTTGATCAAAATTTGCTCCTTACATTTTTGAGACAAAATTGGGATTCGCATAAAAAGAAAATTAGGCCAACCCTTTTCTTCTGTATATATATATATATATATATATATTCGTTTCGCCTGTCTCTCAGCTACTTTTGTCGATCTCTGCCATCAGCAATTATCCGTCAGCGGGATTGATCTGAAGAGCCCAAATCGACAATGAACCCAATTAAGTTGAGGCTGTAATTATAATCACAATTTTTGCTTATTATTTATTGCCTACTCTTGTTAATGGCACAGTATGTTGAAACGAAGGACCCGCACGGTGTGATAGTGAACGCGTTAGCCTCCGCAAAGGGCAATACCGCGTTCGTTCCCCACCACAGACACTTGCAGTCCGGAGTTTTGCAAATATCTCAGCATCACTGATGTTATCTATGTATAATTGAAACTGAAAGACGCCTATTACCCTATTAACGTGGGTGTAACTTATTTGTCGATTGTAGCATTTCCTTGTTATACAGTTCTTGTTTTAGAGTACGAGATAATGTAACACTTTTCCTAACTTTTTTTACGCATGCCGCTTAATGCATGAGAATTAAATCTCTGTTGTTATTCCAAATCGACTATGTCGGTGAAAACTTCGATGTCTACATGGCTGGACGTCTAACACTGCAAGATTGTGCTCAGTTGGCAGCACGCTACGACGCTTGAAGATCAGTTGTTAAAGCGCAATGATGGTGAATGACCATTAAAGGAGAATGTGCCCAAGCTGACGCAAAAAAGATCAAGAATTGTTGTGCAAGTCTCATGACTGCAAGGTCTGCAAAGAATACTCGAAGAAATAGTCCTCCTTCCAATTCTTTTGACTCCGAGGTTGCACAAGTTGTTCAAGAAGCGTCTACTCACAGCTCAAAAAAGTCAATTCGATAAACGGCAGAGAGTGTGTACTTTACTTTCACTGCGTACGAGCCGTGCTCAGAAAGAAGCGTAAGTAGCGGGTATGGAAGTGTACTACTGAAGACTGTGATAATCACATATAGCTTGAAAAGTTGATACCAATCATTGAGTGCGGTGAATATCTAATTTTATATAAAACTCTATGCTACACACCGTTTTCTCATATTCATATCCTAAAATTAAGGGAGAAATTACAAGAATTTTGAAGTCGCGGGTGGCATTTCAGTTATCCTGCATGTCGAGACCATAACAAGACCTGGAAATAACTTTCGAGAGAGAAGCTTGTTGGACCGAGATGAAGATCAACCCTCATATATACAAATGTGGCATATACATATATATATATATATATATGTATTTGTATATATGGTCTCGAGACATGCAGAATAACTGAAACGCATGTATATATATGTATATATATATATATATATATATATATATATATACTACTGAAGACTGTGATAGAGACGAGATGAACACGCAAGCGATCAATATCCAAGCATTCCGGCTAGTCGAATAACAAGACTGTGAGAATTACGGAAATACCTCACATTCGATACGCAATAATGTGGTGATAGAAGAAAAACACTGAGCAATTGCTCTGACAACGACATCGAAAATAGGCAAAGTATATGGTAACCTCATATCAACGAAAGCATTAGCCCAACCATCTGCTTGTGATAAATGGATCCAGAGCTGTTTTTTTTGAAATTTGCATGCCGGCTCTCGGATTTGTTCGGACAGTCGGAGAAGGTACAACTCGAGGTTAACACTCTCAAAGGTCACGCGAATTGGGAACTATAGTGCAGTCTTGGGAAGACCGCGTTTTCTGCTCACTTTTCTATTTAGATTGCAGTAACTTACACAGTTGTAAATGGAGAGCTGCTAGATAGATATCGCCTTTATCAATATGTCTGTGCAAAGAAAGAACTTTTACACGTTTCTGTCCAGCACCACCTATCATAAATGGGTTCCGTACTAAACTGAGTTTCTGCTTCATTTTTCTCTCGATTAATCACTTAACCCTTTTTAGGAAAAGAGGAAATTATTGCAAGCGACTAAATAAAAATTACTTACCTACTTGTCCACTTAAATAACTTCTGTAAGCATGCCACACTGAGCCTAGCAGTACGTCCACACGCTTTGTTGCCTTTCAGCTGTAATCCCGAAGTTGGCTGGATTCAGACATGGCTTCGGCTGCATGATGACGACTCATCTTTTACTTCTGCTTTCTTCACCTATGGTTTTAGTCAATCTCCCTAGTTTTAAGTCATATTGGAAATCCACGACATCTCTTTGAAGTTTCTTCTATAGCAGGTTATGAATATTTTCGGCTGTTCCGGTGAAATCTTTCGTGGAAACTTCAGACACTACAACCACTTTGTTTTTCTACTTGCTATATTTACAGTGCACTAACTTCATGCGAATTCATTGATGGCTAGTTTTTATGCTGTTACAATATTTCCACCAATATAAACAACGGTATTTCTTCGCTCATCTGTGAAATGAAATGCAAATGGATTTATGTTGAGTAAACTGGTAATGAAAATCGACGTAAGTAGAAAGCTTGTTTCTTGTCCCATCTACCTAACGATGAAACTCGCCGTAGTGATGCGACAATTAAAGATACGTACAAGTTTTCATTATCGGAACAGAAAAGGCGCCTTTCCAGTGTAATAAATGCTTTATTCGATTTTAAGTGTTCCCCCCTCTGTTTCCTATTTGTGGTTGCCTACACCATTCTCCCCTATATAGGAAACAGCTACTCAATGAGATCTGCTCGCTCGAATAAAACGAATATTATCACCCTTTTGGTAAGATATTTAAATTGCTCTTCATACAAGGCAGATATGCATAGGTCGTTTAGCTCTACTGTAGTGCGAATTTAGTAATATCAAGGTTTCCAGATGACGTTATTGAAGCGCAGTCGAGCTTTGATTATTTCTTACCCTGGTGAATTGAACCTCTACATTGGTGCATTTTATCATTAGACACCCAGAAACGACCTAAAACCACAACGAATATGTAACCCGCCGTGAGGGCGAATTCCACATCATGTGCACTTAAAGTCCAGTTCAGAAGTAAGGTTGTGCTAATGTTAGAAAGAACAGACCCACTTTAGTTGAAAGGGCTGGCTGCTTGATTCTTTGAAACACTACACTTATTGGTAGTCGATACGGAAATAAAAAAGCATTTGAACGGCATCTGAGCCGGAGAGACAAACTCGACATCAGTTCACAAACTTTGGCAAAAAGAAAGAAAACAGCGTAAACAATATTCGGCACATAAAGTATGTAGTTCAACGTTCATACAAAAACAATCTATTACAAGCCGAATTATTTCCACAATGGTTTTGTGGTTCACCGTGGTTAGAGGGTGTTTCTAGTTGCTGAAAATTAACGTACAAACAGATCTTTATTCCTCAATGCGGTCTTCGAAGCTGAGAAGAGGAGAAACCTTTACATCCAGTAGCTAAGAGTAAACCTATACAAGATCGGCGAGCTGCTCAAGTTACTCCAACTAAGCACGCTTTTTAAAAAAGCCTGCAGTAGGAGCGATATGCCCTTTGTACATTTGGTGCGATTGTGGAACATGATTTGCTTAGTAAATGAAGGAACCACATGACACGGAATGGCGGGCAACAAATTCTGTGAGATCATCAATGGATTCTTTACATGCAGTTCGAGACAACATTTTTTTTTATTTTTCGCTCTAGCAGTATTTTGCATCTACTACGCGGATTCCAGCGTTTCTCCTATCCAATTCGTTTTCTTGGATTCATTGTCCAAGAAGGTCTTCCAACTTTCTACCTGCTGCTTAGGCTGTTTCTTGAAAATCTTCCTTTAATCTTGAATGTCGTTGAATACTGGTTGAGTCGCATCCTCCCGAAGTCCTCAGAGCCTTGGTTAGAGCGTTTCCACTTGATTTGCAAAAAGTGATTTTTTGCAGCACAAGTCCTGTACCAATTTCCCGAATCCATTGGGATGGCAGCCTTAGTTAGCTTACGGCCCACTCGAACCAATATCGTGCCTTTGTCCATTGGCATAACTACCACTGTGTTATCCGTCACTCGAGAATTGTTTTTAACCGAAGCATAAATTACTTTTCCAATTTGTTCATACTATCGCAGTTTATATATATATATATATTTCGCTTCTGTGTTAACTGGAAAATATCTCAACGAAGTGGTGTTGTTGTCGAAGATTCAGCTTTTGTGTTGTTCTTTACATGAAAAGCAAGCACACCCTCTGACGCGTTACTGAATTTATGAGTGGCAGAATGAACAGTGACTATCTTCATTTTCGAATCTTACGCTTTTCTTCCTTATGCGAACCGACTTTTTGCTTCAAAAGGATTGTACAAGAAGGTAAACACTTCGATGGTTTGCAGGGTTAGTCCTCTTAACGCTAACATCAAACATTCAGTATGAGCATGAACTAACCAGAATACTTCCTTCAGCAACCAACGCTCTTCGGGATTCACATGAACGTGGAACACTACATCGTTGACCTACGCAAACCTCAAGATAACACACTTGCCCTTTAAAAACTATACCTCGAGAAGAGATCCAACATTGAGCCATAATCCATGAGCCATGAGCCACATCCTAAAACGCCTCTTCAAATCCATGAAAGGATAAGGGCTGAAGCTCTCGGCGTTGATCAATCCCTTAAAGATGCACCATGCATTCGACTTCACTAAGCATCGTTTGAAACCGATTAAATATTTATCTGGCTTTTAAAGTAACTCGCAATGGCCTACCGTTGTATGCAGGCAGTGCTGCCATTCTCGTAGACAAATTTGGTACTTCAGAGCCTGGAAAGGTCAAATTGGGATGCGATCTACCCAGCCAAACACTTTCATAACCCTAGCAGATAAAACTTAACAAATAAATTTGTATTCGCACGAGGAACAGTTTCATTTAAACACCTAAACAAAATGGTGTAACTGCCGACCATCAGTTTTCACTCCCATATTATCCCATTCCATTGTTCGCATGACGTTCTGGAGGGTGGCGGTAAATAACTTTGGCGAAATGGTATCGCCTTGCCTAACTCCTCTTTTGACGTCAATGTTAATATCGTTGTGGAATGGTGATATCTGGGTTGTGAAATTTTTGTACAGCTCACGAAGAATCTTTATGTACTGAGTAGGGACTCCTTGACTATCAAGGGCTTCCCAGACTGCTTCCATCTCTTTATCTGTTAGGGTTATGAAAGTGTTTGGTTGAGTAGATCGCATCTCAATTTGACCTTTTCAGGCTCTGAAGAAGGCGAAACTGCCGAAACGTCAGCTATTGCATCCTAATAAATTCTGTAATAACAACCTCGTCTCTGCTTATTGAATAAAAACATCGAATTATCAATCAATTCCGAGGTTGAAAGAAAGTCGGTCATGGGAATTTTCGAAGTAAATCACTAATATTCGTATTTGAACGGCTATCTAGCTTAGTAACTTACACACCAACGGCGTTCTTTTCCTGTTTCGATTTCTTAAATAATTCCTTCTACTAACTCGTTCTCAAACAGGCGCTAAATATTGCTTTGACCTGCAGTAGTAACTCCAACGAGAGTTCCTAAAAGGTCATTTCACATGGAGAGAAGCACATATTCCAATTGAAAACATCACGATGCTTTCTCCTGTGAAAGTTTCACTCTTTTTTTTTCGCTGATAACTCGAAGCGTTGTTGATAATAAAACCTCTTCGCTAATGGAATTGTGCGTTCGAATTTTCCCTCGAGTTTGCGCTGGTTGTAAAACAGAAACTCTCATTCTACATCTTCCACTGTTCGATCCAATATTCGAACAAGGAACCAAATGTGAGAGAAAAGTAGGTGATGCAGTGTAGTGGCGCTTCTTTTGCCAGAGATTTACCAAAAAAAGGATTAAAGTGCTCTCTCGCACTTCTGCACCCTATATTTATACCCAGACAAGCACCCGTCTACTGAAGCAAAACTATCAATGTATAACCTCCCACACAAGTGCACTGCATGTTACGCACGTACGATAGGGATATGACATATGCTGGATATCCGCTCCATTCGACGTGTCCTATGTCACTGTTGCCTTCAATGATGATTTTGATATGAATTGCTGTTTGTTTTCGTTTTTTGTTACTTAACAAATAAATTTGTATTCGCACGCGGAACAGTTTCATTTAAACACCTAAACAAAATGGTGTAACTGCCGACCATCAGTTTTCACTCCCATATTATCCCATTCCATTGTTCGCATGACGTTCTGGAGGGTGGCGGTAAATAACTTTGGCGAAATGGTATCGCCTTGCCTAACTCCTCTTTTGACGTCAATGTTAATATCGTTGTGGAATGGTGATATCTGGGTTGTGAAAGTTTTGTACAGCTCACGAAGAATCTTTATGTACTGAGTAGGGACTCCTTGACTATCAAGGGCTTCCCAGACTGCTTCCATCTCTTTATCTGTTAGGGTTATGAAAGTGTTTGGTTGAGTAGATCGCATCTCAATTTGACCTTTTCAGGCTCTGAAGAAGGCGAAACTGCCGAAACGTCAGCTATTGCATCCTAATAAATTCTGTAATAACAACCTCGTCTCTGCTTATTGAATAAAAACATCGAATTATCAATCAATTCCGAGGTTGAAAGAAAGTCGGTCTTAGAAATTTGGTACCAATCTGCTGAACCCAGAGGTAAGGAAGGCATGGTGAACCAACTGCGCGGGGAACGATCACATATGTGTTGCAGTGCGCTTCCAACCACTGTGCCACGTGCTCCTCACATCCATTAGTTGTTGAGAAATACACTGAGACAAAGACAGAAAAGTTGAACATTAAAAGTGCAATAGCATACGAAAACGTACTTATGACCATTACTTCACTTTCACATTAGAAAGTGACAAAATGGTTCGCTCAAAAAACCGCTTCATGGTATAATATAAAATTTATCTCAAGCGAAGTCGATTTATGAAAAAATATCACTCGTAAGCACTAGAATATTATACGGACACGTTCCTTTCAATATTCTAACAGCAAAGGCGAAAGTTAACTATTATTGAACCATCTGATGCAAAATGACGTTACCTCTGCTGTTGTTGTTAACCTATCCAGGTTGGACCACTAAATATTTGAAGACAAAAAACGACTAGTCTTTATCCGCTTGCAGTCTTTCGTCCACTATCCCTTCACAAGCTAGAGCTTAAATGCGCTGTAAACAATATTCATCAACATTAGTACTATATTCGTCGGACTTCCATATCTGCTCAATAACAAAACGCTGAATTATTGATGAATGACGGGTTGAATAGATTGTCTAAGGAACAGCTAAACCAATTTACTTTAAATCATTGGAATTATGACACAAATTCGATAGCATCCGCCATAATGTTGAAAGAATTCATGTGCATCACTCTGAAAATCAGAAAAAAATTCCCATGACCGACTTTCTGTTAACCTCGGCATTAATTGATAATTCAATGTTTTTCATCAATAAGCAGACACGAGATCGACCATGTATTACTCTGTGCGGCGGCTATCCACCAACTAACTTAAATACTTACAACAAATAAACGGCTCTGAAGAAGGCGAAACCGCCGAAACGTCAGCAATTGTGTTCTAATAAATTCTATATTAACAACCTCGTGTCTGCTTATTGATGAAAAACAGAAAAAAATTGCTGAATAGCAAGAAAGTTTTTCCTCTTTTAGTGATAAGCACTAATTAGTATTGGAGAAATTTGATTCTTCTAGACGTCACAAAAATAATGGTAGTAGAAGTAGAAACATTGACAGTGCCTTAAGCAAATTATGAAAATTTCGTAATAGAAGGCTATTTTGTGAACTCTGTTTTGCTAATCACATTTCCAAACTCTTACCTGTTATATTTTTTTATATAACGGAGTGGGACTGCCCGCTCGTAAGAGCACGGCTCTGGGGACGGCGAAATCGCTGGCACGTCAGCCATCGACCAGCGATACCAACAGCAACAACGAAAATGAAAGCTTGTACCAACCTCGCATAAGCTCAAGACCAGCTTGTACATATGGATAAATATATCAACTATTTATGCCAAGTTTCATAGAAAACCAATCTTTTTAATTCTCACTTATTACTTGACTTTCGAACGAATTACTGTGAATATAGGTTCAGCTTGGTTTACTTGACGAATAGTTAGCAAAATGTGAAAATGGATTGTTGGAATTACTCGCCGCCGGTTTTTCATAATCAGACCATACCTGTGCGGAAAGAAGTTGTCGTGAAAATGAAGGCAGGCAGTTAATAAAAAGGTTCACATAGTGATTTTGACTGCAGCCTGAGCTTAACTGGGTTCAATGCGAATGAGGGCTCCCCAGCTCAATCCCGTTGACAGGTGATTGCTGATGGCATTGGTAGATAGAAAATTGGCTAAGAAAAACTTCTAACATAATAACGAAAAAGAACCTAGTGTAGTAAAAAATATAATCAGAAATAAAACTAGTTCTAATCAAACTCTGCCATTTACTCCCTTTCCTCTAAGGTTTTTGCCAAGGGTCACCGTGCCGTGTTAGATTCGGCAATCAGCTGAATTAGGATCCTATACCATGTGAAAAGTTTCTATTCCATTTCTTGGATTTAGGAGTAAAGAAATACGTATGGAAGACATCTCGCAAGACCCTTTAGGTGTTACCTGCATGCTAAATCACGACCGAGATCGAAGTTTCTGAAACGGTTACCTTAATTGAAAATTTTGGCAACGTCCATATTATTTCATTGCATGCTGCACTCGTGGCAATAACTACCGTTACTCACGAACCACTACAGGCATTTACATTTGCACACATACACATGTATCCGTATCTATTGACTCATTCCTCATCATAACTACGACAGCTTTCTTCTGAACTTTAATAGTGGTGTTGTTAGGATGGCTGAATTTTGGTGATCACATTAATGGAACTGTAGAGCTATCAGTGAGAGTGTGGATCAACAAACCGTTTTCTTACAGTGTCAATTATACTTGGTAAGCATCGACATCGTGCAATACCTCACTGGTGCCTTCTCCTAGGTTCCAAAACGATATAAACAACAGTATCTGGTTCCGTTACAGCAAAAAATCTCCGGTGGTGCAGTTCTGGTAACCGATAGTGGCATCATCCACACTGTCGCTTTCGAGGAAATCCAGTGTCAACGAAATATAGTCTAGAATTTGGTTAGTACGAAAGGATGTATAATGCTCAAAATTGGATGAGACAGACAAACGGATAAATGAAAGTCATACTGCCATATCCCACGTTTCTATGTACTGATCAAATACGAGAATTCTAGGTTAAGTCGAACCAGCACTTATCAACAAGAAGTTCTGCTTATCAAAAAGGAGTGCTTACATACAATTCTAACTTTCCCGCGATAACTCAGCGGATGGAAAAAATTATGGGTTAATGTTATCCAAGTCGCAGATATATTAGGATTTGCCGGAATCCCAAACAATGCGTTCCTTGTATAACTTCTTCCCACATCTATTGATCGTCGAGTGAACCGGGCGAGCCCACTGATGGTTGCGAGCCCATTAGGTCCAACACGCTGTTGGGATACTTTGAATATCATATCTTTCTTCTGAGTTATTTGCAAAGAACTCCGACCATCGGGCCGGTGATACAGCTAATGCACTTGACATTCCTTGGAATCCAATCCCAAACGACTCTTCTCCACGTTCAAGCGCATGACGAGCCCTTCCCACTTGATTTCCGATATTTTGGCATGAACAATAGCGTCTCTGATCCTTGATCGTAGACATAGGTGGAAATTTCGGATTTCCACTCTCAGTTATGTCACATAGGACAGTCGCAGAATCGTCCTCTCGACTAAGCCGTTCGATAACGCGGAGTAATTCTGCTTACACAGCTTGTAGCGAAGCTCTGGCTGTCAACATTTTCTGTCACGTCATCTTTCTCTAGTGAACACAAAGACGTTCTTGAGCCACTGAAAGTGAGCTAAAGCGAAAAAATGTTTTCGCTTCTTTCGAAACCATGCTCGCTCACATTGCTGTCCATTGTCTAATGTTTTCTTAATACTGTTAATGCTAACTCGTGTCAAGAGGTTATATCCGCAAGATAGCATTCAGATTACAGTTATTACTCACGTCGTAGATATTATACTTCGTGCACCAAAATCGTTTTGCGGTTTTTCAATAGATTTAAACAGAGTGAGAAGTCAGGAATGAATATCGTTTTATAACCGTCTGTTAAGATTTGAACCCTTCTCTCACTGGCGACGACTAATTGATGTTAAAACCACTTCAAGGAGATTCCGCATTCCTATATCTAAGCAAAGAATTGGTATGGAATTTCTACACAAGATCCAAGTCTTTCTGAAGTCGGATCGAGTTCTTGAGAGAAAGAAAAAACGATGGGCAATGAACCAAGATATCCAATTCTCTAATTTCGAAAACATTCCCGGCGTATCGAGGGCGTCCAATAAATGAGGTGAAAAACTGGACAAAAGAGCTCTATGAGACATTAAGTGCAAAATGTGAAGTTTTAACCTTACTAAAACTTTACCTTACCTTACTAAAGACCGTAGAAATTTCACCACTTCTCCTAATGTTCCATTATGAAAGATAAGTTACGTTGTCAATCGCGAACCGCGAACATATAACAAACAAAAAGATAGCAGCCGACCAACGGGCAAAGTCAGTGCTTCTATTTTGCAGATAAGTCTGGCACCAATTCTCTGATCTTGACAAGATGAAGGGTAGGTGATCCGGATGTACTATCGAACCACAGACCACGTGTAGGTCTCAGTACTTCTCTAACCATTGCGCTACACTCGTCTGTGATCTAAGTTCACCACTAACTGGCATGAATAGTTCCTAGGCGCCACATAGCATAGTCCCTATACTCGGCTTCTTGCATGGCTGTCTCTTGGAGCACCAGCAAAACGGGGTTTGATGCACAAACACCTAATCTCGTCCGCCATTCAAATCCATACCCGCCATCACGCTGTTTCCTCAATGATGTTCCATTGTTATCCATTAATTAGGAGACTCGGAGCATTGTAAATGTAACAGTCTTAAAGTTAACTTTGTTGTTTACTGCTTACTACCACAGATCTGCCGTCCAGGATAAATAAGGATAAAAGGTAAAGTTCTCGGCGTTGATCAATCCCTGAGGGATGCGCCATGCATTCGACTTCATTAAATCTCGTTGAAGGTGATTGAATGCATATCTGACCTTTACAAAAGAACGCGGTGGTCTACCGATAAATCGAGCCAGTGCTGCTATCCTCCCAGACAGGTTTGGTACCAATTTCCCGACCCCGGAGGAATGAAGCGCTTGGTGGGCCTGAAGTGAGGGAGACGATTCCACGTGTGTGTTGCAGGCCACCTCCGACCACTGCGCCACACGCGCCCAGAGTTTTGGTAATATCTCGGCATCGTTATGGTTGATTTCGTATAACAACCTTATTTATTTAAAAGAGTTTGCTTTTTTTTAGTGTCTATCGTACGTATAATATGCTACAGCGACCAACTGTCCAAGTGCATCGTTGTCGGCATTTGGTTTTTTCTTCGCCTTATGTTTGCTAAGATAAGTTTATTTTGCCATTTCTTCATTGTTGCGATATTCTATTCTATAAATAACTCATCGTGATTATACCAATTGAAGTATCATTAGGTAGCTGGTTGAAAACAGAATTTTGAATCACCTCACGTGCTTCACCTACCAGCTCCAGTGACTCAAGCGAGCGCAAGTAAATCTTCCTTTTCAGCCTGTTGCGTGCAACAGTAAACCAAGTGAGCTTCGCTCTCTTTAAAGACTCGCAGATTAACATATCCATCCTTCAGAGTTTTTTTTGAAGAACTCTGATGGTGGGGTCGGTGGTCTTTCTGCAGAACGCTTGACATTCCTAGCAATCCAGTCACTAACGGCTTTTGTCCATTGGCTGTCATTCATACGCATTACGTGTCCGGCCCACTTTATCTTCGACTGTTTCGCGTACAAAATGGTATTTCTGATTTATGATCACTGAAGTAGAACAGAGTTTCGGATCCCTTTCTTTGCTTGCGTGATACAGGATAGTCCTAGGATTGTCTTTTAGACTGCGCGTTCTGTAACGCTGGTTAACCTTTCACGCTGCTTATGTCTCGACCCCGTTTCTAACGCATACATTAGGGCAGAAAGAATCGTGCATTTGAAAAGGATAGCACGGTGCTGCGTGTTTTTTACCCTCCTCACTAGATCCTCAAAGCTCTTGAATGCTCCTCAAGCCGTTCCCTTCCTCCTGCCCAACTGCTCAACTGAACTTTTTATGTATCACATAATGAACCGTGGAATTCTTTTATGATTCGCATAATGCACAACGCTGTTTTTCTTTTGATAATTTTCAACATTTTTTCGGTGAATGAAAACTCGTGGAATTTCGTACTTAATACATTTGCAAACGGTTCAGCTTCTACATTGCCCTGAAGTGGTCGGTTGTTTTTTTATCACTTGTTCATTGTTGATTTCAGTTTTAATATTGTGTCAGAACCAGTCAGTAAAAGGACCGAACGAAGAGATCGTTGCCGAAAAAATACTTCCTTCAGATCAACATCGTTGTGAGGGCATGAAAAGCTCTTTGCACGGCAGAGTCAGGACTCTAGGAAAGATTAGGCTGTCCTAATAGCAATGTCCAGCTTCAGTATTCCGCACACTACGTGCTTTTTTTTAAATATTAGTCTATGCGACGAATGGTGAGAGAAAACTATATTTAGTTACACAGGACAGTACTGGAAACGAATCTGACAAACACAAACACGGCATACCATTTAGATTACTTTTTATTCCGCACGTGTACTACTATAAGCCGCGCATCGCATCAAATTCTATATTTTCACCCTACTTTCACCAACTAAGTTGCGGTAACCTTGTTATTCGCCGAGGAAGGATTCCCTTACTAAATGTCGGTGGCGTAGAATTTGCCCACCATCCGTCCTCTGTGCGTCATGTTGACCTATGCGAGATTCTCCTCCGTCGCATTGCCGTCATTCGTCTTCAGTCAACTCCTCATAATAAAATCGCTATCATTAATTATTACTCATTGACTGGTGAGTGGAAGTTAAATGCGGTCTATAATAAGTTAAAGGAAGTTGTCAGCAATGATAAATGAATGTTGTCGAAGACTTCAACGACAGAATACGAAGAATCAACGGGTGTTAACAGTGAATCGGGAAAATTAAATTAGAAGTCAGAAATGAAAATGGAATTAGTTTTGTAGTACTCCACTGTGCAATAAGCCACTTTCATGGAAACGCATTTTCCTGAACTAAAAAAGCCGCCGTTGAACGTAGGAGTCACATAACGGTGCGACACATAAAGAGAACAACTATATCCTTATTAATAAAACATGGTATCTACTTGACATATCGGAAGCCTCATAATTCTGTACTGTGTCCTATCACCGCCTTCTTCGCGCAAAGATTCGATTCAGGCGTAAGCTGGAAAGGAATTCATGTTATCGACCAAGCAGAAGAAGTCCAGCAGCATGTGGTAACAACAATTTGAACGAAAGTCTATCAGAACGTGACTATCCGATTAAAGATGATTCGATCGAGGCCTACTAGCTGCTTGTCGAAAGAGTTAGAAGATGTGCCGAAAATGCTTCAGTTCCTCAATCATGGTAATCACGTCACATATCAATTATCACTAACCAGTTACTCGGGAAGAGAATGAGGCTGAAACTAGATCCTGCTGCAACATACTTAACGCTGCTGGTAATAAAAACCAGCTGCAGAGACCTTTTTGAAAATTTCGTCATCCATTCACTTAAAAACCACAATGGAAAAAGTTCCTAACAACGATTTATCAAATTTCAAGCAAATCTGAGGTGAGTCAGGTCATGGGATCGACGAGTGAGGCGGACCAAAGTGTTGGACTAGACCTTTAAATTGAGTCGATTTCCCGCAGAGACTTCAACCACCCTGTTTGTGATGTTTGGAGCTACTTCGTTCAAGAAGGAAATTTTTCAATTTCGCCTACGGTGAAATATGAGAAATACCAATAAACCACAGACGGCTACAAAATTATTAGACGGTGTTAAACGACATAATGGTAATCTTTTTCACTAGTACACTAGTAGCGAAACAACCCGGAAAAGGTAAATTGCATGCTAAACATAGACCTTTACGCATGAATCACAGTGGTGAAAGCTGTCCTGTAGTACACATACTGTTGTTATTTCGGTGGCCCGCGCATGGATCACCAAGTCCTCCATACTTACGGGGTCCCCAAATTGGTACCAGACTTGTCTGAAAAGATAGCAGCACTTGCTCGATACATCGGTAGGCCATCGCAAGCCTTTGTGCAGGCGGTGCTTTAGTCGAATGCATCGCGCATCCCTCTCGGTTTTATCAAAATTGAATTCTTTATTAAGCTAACATGAGGCTATTATATGTTAAAAAGTTTATTCAGACAACGTTGCGGTTCTTTCATCATCTTTGGAGCCGTGGTGAGCCGAGCCGGTTGTTCTAAGCCGTTAGTCCTTATAGTACAGGTCACCACTGTACCGTCGTTTCAAACCTTCTGGAGTGGGCACCTCTCAAATGAAGTGACCTCCATTCGACATTGTCCCTTTATATAGGGCAGTTGTTTCTCATTAGATCTGTGGCTGTTTACTAAGCGAATGAAACCCCTGTACTGGGCTCTTTCTGCAACGACTATGAAGGCGACTAGCTGAGCAGATTATATGTCACTTTGAAGTTCCCAGTCTCTAAAATTGGCCAAATCTCCGAAACGTCAGCCAGTATTGAATAAATTTTTTTATTGACAACCTCGTCCCTTCTCGAGAAGAAAACACTGACTTATTCAATAATGCCAGAGTTATTGGGAAGTCGACCTTAGAAATTGCTGTTATGTTGTTTTTCAGTGCGCCTATTTTTAACTTGTTCTGTCATTTAAGTTTGAAAATGTTCATGTTGATGATCATCTTGGCGCTGTTGCTCAAAGTGTTGCAGTAATACTGCTTTCTCAGTAAATTCTTCAAGCCTACGGTGCAGTGACTGGGAATGTCCTAAAATGCACACTAGTCATTGGTTCGATCCCGTTGCCAGTGCGAAAGTCACCAAGAGAAGTCTGTCTCCATAAGACTCGAGCTGAAACACCAACATGGAATCGCACGAGCTAAAGTGTATAGCAAACTCATGCCCGAACGTGAAAAATAATGCAAAAGGACGATAAAAGAAGGCATGAAGGAGAGAAAAGCAGCACGCTATGTTCGAAGCTGCAGAGGCCTGGAAAAGCATTGGCAAAGCCCATCAAAAATCCTCTGATTACAAAATCAATATTAGTGCACACCAGCGCCGGACGGAACAGTTCCACCTTCAGAAATGCAATGGAAATAGTCATTAACGACTACTGCTTGGATCACTTTAATTGCCACTTTCTCCCACCCTCATATAAAGTAAAGTAGAGACGATATGTCCTCCCACCTGTTCTTCTTTCTGAAATCCAATATGCCATTTCGTCGGTGAAAAACCAAACAGCACTAGGTCTGGATAAGATAAGATCTGAACACCTGAAGAACCTTCCACCAGTACTCGTAAACACGCTGGCTCCGCTCTTCACTCGTTACCTATTCCAAATGCAAGCTCCCAACTCAGTGACCAATAAAACCGGGTTAATTTTAAGGGTGACCTTCACGATGTCGGCATCTATCGTCCAATCTGCTTGTTGTCTTTCCTCTACAAACTTTCACTCGAGTTATTCCAACATATAAGAGTGGCAAAATACTAGATGAAGAACAGCCATGTGAGCAAACAAGATTTCGATAAGGATTTGGTTCTATAAACCACAGCAGCCGATAACAAGACTCAATGAAGTATCACGAGAATACGAGAGACCAGTCTGTCTCACTTCCATCGATATGAAAAAGGCTTTTGACTAAGTTGGGATAGAAATTTATGGAAGCCCTGGACAACGAGGGAGTCTTTTACTCAGTATACAAGGATTATTCGTGAGCTGTACAAAAATTTCGCAGATATTAATATTCTACAGCTTATTAACATAAACGTTAAAAGAGTGGTTAGGTAAGGCAAGATAACATCGCCAGAATTATTTGCCGTCTCCCTCAAGAACGTCGTTTGGATATTGTAATGGGACAACGGGGAGATAAAAGTCGACGGTCGGCAATTACACCATCAGATCGTTGCTGATAACATCACTCCCATAACACCAAACAATAACCAAGCAGACGGAATCTTTCCGACTTTGATAAATCCTGTGGGAAAACTGGTCTTCGAATAAATCTTGCAAAAACATCAAAATAGAAAAACGAACACGTCAGGTACTTGAACGCCACATTTCAGTTCGCAGGGACTGACAACACAGTGATAGTGATGTGGATCATCGCGATCATAGTGCTGGTTCATTTTTGCTAATGACTCAACAAGCCTTTCATCACCCTGGAGCCCTGAAACTGGTACCAGACTTGTCCGAGATAGCATCATTATCTTTAATAAAAGTGGAGACGCTTTAGAGGGCGGTCCCAGGACTCCAGAGAGAATCGAGTCGACCAGAATTCGGCAACATTCATGGTGAAAAGAGATTCTTCAGACAACGGCCGAAGCCACACATTAAAAGTTGGAAAACCTCCGTGAATGATGGATGCGGGGAGACGAATAGTGTATCGGAAATGCTGGATCCGTACAGCAGATGTAGAAGCCGAGTCGTATAAGAAAATAATCTAATAACACCACTATGCTTTCTTATTCGCGTTTATTTTATGACTATTCACATCGTAACGATGTTTCTAAAACTATCTCAACATAGTGTCATCGGTTGTATGATTCGTTCCACTCCCATCAAGGATGGCGGCGAGCAGAAATTCAAGTCCAGAAAATCTTCATGGCGAGCGTGAATCACAGAATAGAGTCGTCTTCGTCATAATCTCTATGCTAACGAACCGAAAAAAGAGCACAGCTGGCTATAGAGGTTTGCTTTTTCTGCGTTTTCATGGAATTCTATCAGAGCGCATAGTCGGAGGCGCCCTGCAACACACGTGGAATCGATTCCCGCGCCCATGGCTCACCAAGCCTTCCATCCCTCCGGGGTCGGCAAATTGGTACCAGACTTATCTGGGAGGATATCAGCACTGCCTCGATACATCGGTGGGCCACCGCGAGACATTGTAAAGGCCAGATATGTATTCAATCACCTCCAACGATACTTAGTGAAGTCGAATGCATGGCGCATCCCTCAGCGACCGATCAACGTCGAGAGCTTTATCCTTTCACCCTTTATCCTTTTATGGAATTCTACCATGTGTGAATTTGTTTAAAACAGTTATACTTCAACGTATCATGTTACACTTTTGAGAGCTCTATCCAATGCATCTGATACTAGAGATCCAAAAGAACAACGCAATTTTTTAGCAAACTGTGGTGGTGTGCACGGTTTTGGCGATCACGCTGATATTGAAGTTAGTTCAGACTGCCTTCACCATACGTCTATTTTCGTCCCTGATCATTGTGCTCTAAAACAAGGTTACCATATTATGCTTTCATCGTGGATATGTCTCCCCAGGGAAATGCAGAGATTACATAAAACGATGCTTCAGAAAAGCATTTTTGGAAGAATCGGTAGCAGTAGTGGAAATACCACCGGATACTCTTGTCGTCAATTAGATCGTAACCTCTTATATAACCGTTTATATCAATCATAAAATTGTCTAATTTACCTTTATGGCAAGGATGGTGATTACATAAGTTTAGGTACGATATACCTGATCTCTTTTAATACTTGCGGAGATGAATACGTTGGCGAAACGAACAGACCATTGTGTATGCGTATAAAACAACACCTACATAGCAAACGAAAAGCAACACAAAGTACAGCACTGCGAACGTACAGGTTACAAAAGCATAGCCGAGACTACTGCAGTCATCGACCACACACAACTCTAATCAGCTGTTCTTTCTCAGTGGAATGCATCTAAAAACGTTGGAGAAGCCGTTGATCATGTGATTGTCATCAGTCTGTGAAGAAGATAATGCTTCCGAAACGTCAGCTTTAACGGAATAAAGAATGAGCTAACCACTCCTGTTTTTCGAAACAATAACCAAGAATAATCCAGATTTAATGATAAAGACGACTCTTTTCTGTGAATCAAGCTCGCCTTGAAAAATTTTTCGACTTCAGTTTTCACTTTCTGCTTTTTATTCACAATGGAATAAAATAACACCTCGTGTTTGCTCAACAAGAGTATGAAGACCTATTTGATTAATGCCGAAGTTTACAGAAAGTCAGTCGTGAGAAAGATGAAATCTGAGCGATAACTACACGATCAACAGCCTCTCGAAACCCCCCACCCCTTTTTACCTGCATTCCACTGAGATGAAACAGGTGATTAAAGGCGCATATGGTTGATGAGCGCACCACCCTAAATTGAAATTCCCTTCTAATGTACGCAGTTAGCTCATGTGTGATCTGTCGACATTCCTTCCAGCTATGCATTCTTGGGTTCTTGGCATGCATCCAAAAGGCCTCAGAAAGTTTGCGCGTTGGTGTTTCGGCATTATGAGCGAGGATAGTGACTTACATTAAAATCGTATCCGCTATGCTTTTATAACTTATGCGTTCCTAGTAGGGTGCCTTGTCTTGTTTCTCGTTTGCAATCTAGATGTTCTTCTGTACAGATACATAACGGTCTGCCCGTTTCACCAATATATTCGTCTCCACAATGACTACAAGAGGTTAGGTATATCGTACCCAATCTCATACAATCACCGTCCATGCCATAAGGCGAATTATACAATTCTCTGTTCCACATAGACTGTCATATGGACGGTTAGAGAATAACTGACGCCGAAGAGTATTCGGAGGTATCTCGATTATCATTATCGATTCCTCTAGACGTTCCCTTTTTGAGCAATTACTTGAAAGCTCTAAATCTATGACTTCCTATAACAGTAGTAACTAGTGAAATCATGTGCATTCGAATTTGACCCTAGGTATGCACCCAAATCGTCTGAAATGAAGAAAATCTCTTAGATTTACTATCCTTTTTATGATATTTTAAAAATAATTTTCTTTTATTATTATATTTTATATGACTCGTCTTAAAATCTACTGTGCGGAATCCAGCACTTCTCACATTCGATTGGTTTCCTCGCATCCATTGTCCACGGTGTTCTTCCAACTTTTACGTGTCGCTTCGGTTGCTGCTTGAGGATTTCCATTTCAACTCGACTGTTGTAGAATACTGGTAGACAAATTCTTTCTGGAGTCCTAAGATAGCCGAGCTGGAGCGTTACCAATTGGATTGTGGAGAGTGATTTTTCCCAGACGAGCCCGGTACCAATTTCCCTATCCCGGAGAGATGAGAGGTTTAGTTGGCTGGGAACGGTATCGAACAAGCACCATGTTCGTGATGACGGACAGCAGTACCACTGCATATTTTGGAATTAAATCTGCATAAAAATAGAACAAGCCTCATTTCGGCGTTTAGTTTGAACATCTTCGTTTTTTCTCTGTCTTAACGAAGAATTCTAAAATATTAATTGAATGGGCGCTTGAGTCCACATCTGTAATGCATCTGTTTTTAAACCTTTTTTCACTCGCATTCTGATATTTCCATAGCCGAGATTCATTTTGGATGGTTCAATTTACTGTGTATATATGTAACGATCTTTTGCGCACAAACGGTCCAATATTAGTAAATGTAGAGTTAACACCCGAATGCCGGTTAGAAAAAAATAACAAGAGTTCACTGTCAGCGGCAATTCGGAGAATCCTTAGAAATTACAATGATTCGTAGTGATTTCTATTACTATGAATTATCTACACAAAAAGTGGATTGCATGAATAATGAAACTGAAATATAACTACAATGATGAAGAGAGCGCCTATAAAACACGCCTGGAAGAAAGGCGAAACGAAGGAAACGCGTATGTCCTCGGAAATGGTAATAGCGTGTTCGGTGCCCACCAGAGACACTTGAGGTCCGAACTTTAGCAAATATCTCGGCCCCAGTATATTTATACTTCACATCGTATCCTGCCATGACAAAAGAATAGGCTTTGAAAAAAGTGATTACATAATCAAATTTGAATATATCTTTCTACTTCTGTTCAGCAAACACGAGGTGCTATTTTATTTCTTTATTTACGCAGAAGCTGACGTTTCGGCGGATTTCGCCTTCCTCAGAGCCTGGAAGGGTCAAGTTGACAGCAATCCATTCGGCCAAACACCTCCACAACCAAACAGAGAAAACGCTAAACCAAGAGTTCAATCACATTTACCATAGCTCTGCACACTCACCGCTTTCTATGAGTCTTCCACTGAGTATGTCGCGTGAAGACCAGCCGCACAGAACTCACATGGAAGCGTAATGTGCTCCTCCCATCAGAATAACAGGTTTATATACTGTCCAATATCGCGCGTGATAACGAGACATTCCTCCCTGCGGTTCATTTTCGGATTCTTGGAATTAATCTAGAATGCCTCTAGAGTTTTGCGCGCTTGTGTTCTCGATTCTTGCACGAGGATCGTAACCCTTACTTCAAAATCTTCTCCGTTATGTTTCTGCGTGCTATGCGTACCTAGTGGAGTACTTGACATACGTTTACCGACTAGGTGTTCTTTTATACGTACGCAGAGTGGTCTACCCGTTTCGCCAACGTATTCGTCCCCGCATTCTTTACAAGAGATCAGATAGACTGTACCCGAACTCATGCAGTCACCGTCTCTACCATTGGGACAAATTATGCAATTTTGCGTTGCACATAGACGGTCGTATAGGCGGTTACGAACTAGCTGGCGCCTTAGATTACTCGGTGGCATTTCGATTATCGTTACCGAATTCTCTAGACTGGCCCTTCTTAAACAGCATTTTATAGCTTCACTTACTTCATTTGAAATGAAGGACAGTATAAACGGGACCTTGTTGTCGCTGGAGTTATCGTTGGAGTACCTTTGGTTTCCTCTACATCCATCTCGAGCTACGGTTTCGTAATCATAAAAAATGGCTACTTGCCGCGCCAAGTTCCGGGACTCCTCTCTCTGCTCTCTTCCCGTGCACACGCTGGTTGCTGTTCGATGCATGTTTCTCACAATCGCCCTTTTCGTGTGAGAGTGGTGAGAGAAGAGGTAATGAACTACGATCTTTTTACTACTTGGCTTTCGATACCACTTCGTAATGTGGCCGTTTTCCGATAGGCTAATTTGCACGTTCAGAAATGGAAGCCAGTCTTCTTTTGGTTTCTTTCGGGTGAATTTAATATACTCTGATTGTGTGTTCAACAACTCGAAACATCTGTCGATTTCTTCTTGCGTTGAACAAATGACCAAGCAGTCATCTATATATCTACAGTAGAGTAACGGACCGAGGTCGATTACTGGCGCTTGCACCTTAGACATGAATGCAATGGCAAGGCTTGGTGCCAGTCGTTGTCCCATTGCCAGCCCTCTCATTTGTGCGTAATACCTCTCCGACCATCTGAAGATTGAGCAGTTTAGGCACTCTTTTAAGAGTGTCATCAACTGCTGAATCGAGAAGCCGTACATGTTTATTGCTCCTTCGTGTTGTATAAGGAGCTCGTTCATGGCTTGCATAGCGGAGTCATTCGACACGTTCCTATAGAGGGCAGTGACGTCGAAGGACTCCACCACGTACGCGCTGTTGGGTCGCGCGTTGCGTAGACGATCCAGGAACATTGGGGTGTTCGTTAGATGAGCTGGAATGTACTTCAACAAATGAGTAAGTATTAGGGTTATTAACCACGTTATCCTATCCGTTGGCCCGTCTACGCAGCTAATGATGGGTCTAACCTTAAATAACGATGGATCGGTAGACACGAGATCATCGCTGGATACTAACTTATAGGTTTTGATAAGTAACTGATGGTTTTAACCCTGCCGCTCTGGCCACTTTAACCCATTCGTTGTTTAACTTTCGGTATTGACTTTTAAATTCCTTCTCAGACGATGGACGATAAAGGGAAGCATCTTTAAGGTGCTTTTCCGTTATCTCAACATCTAACTGATGGGAAATTACAACGAACTCTCCACCCTTATCAATAACCGATAGTCTTATGTTTTTTGATCTTATCAGCTCTCATACCTCCTGCATACCACGTTTTTGTATTTCAGTGAGGTTGGAACAGTATCTTTTAGCGCGATAGTGATTAAGGACTTTGAAAGTTTCATTCGTAAACATCCGAAATTTAACATCGACTTCATTAATGGGCTCTTGTTGTCTAAAGAACGGTTGAGGAAATGGTGGTACTGGTATTGCCCCTACTCTTTCTTGGTCGCGCCTATTTTGCGCTTCATCCCTAGCTGTTTAGCGGAGTCTATCTTGAAGTTTGCTGAACAGAAGTAGAAAGATATACTCAATCAATGCCGAGGTTAATAGAAAGTTGGACTTGGGAGTTAATATAATTTGAGTTGTTTTTCTCTCTTATTGCAGTTATTTAGCAATTGCAGCAGTTTAAGTAATCATAACAATTCATTGAGATCTCGCTTGATGTTTGACCCCTAACATCGAATGGACCGTCTTCACGATTGAGGTAGAAGCATGCTCGCCCCGGCAGAATTTTTACTAACTTGCTAATTTTGCTGGATTTGCTTTATGCAAGATCCGAAAATGTGCTAGAGCTCTCCATGAGCATCGTCGCTCTCCATTGGTTTTCTACTTAGCCACGTTTTCGATACCAATGTCGAGCTCAATCTCAGCTTTGAGACCAACCTGAGGAAATGAACTCTATCGCGTCATACATCAGTGTTTGACACTGCAGAATCACTAGGCACGAAAAGAAAATAAAGTATTAGGAGAAAATCCTTTTAGTATTCATGCATTACTGCTAAGGTTAACAACCAAAAGGAGACTATTTTTAAACAACTATATTTATTTCTGTTCTCACTGTATCGTGAAATCAAGCAACGATTCTTGCAAGGTGACTCACATATGTACTGCAAAGTGACTCATGTATGTGGAGACCATGAAAATACAACAGTGGCTCGTTGTTCTCTTGTATGCGTCAGCATGGGAATCACTTCATCCACGTTAATGACGCGAAGACGTTAAGATGTTGAAAAAACGCGAAGAAAAAACGGTAACACGGAAATGTAGTAAGAGAATAGACAAATGGTATAGGAGAGACGTCTCTTCAACACCACAGCTGCAGTGGCCGGATCAAATTCTGATGAGGAATTTACAACATCCACAACACCGTCTTCTACTGTTTTGTTGTCGTTATCTGTCACTATGTTTATAGCTGCAGTTAATCAGGTGTGTTACTAGTATTCTAAACTAATTCGTTATCTAAGGGTTTGAATGGTAGCTACCCTCGAAATACTGTATTCGAATAATCGACGAGCTTGAGAATTCGTGAAATCTTCCAAAAATTATCCTATCCAGGAATATTTGGGCAGTGGATTTGTGATCGTAGATTATTAAGCAAAAAGCCGTTGATGGGGAGTTTTTGATAGGTATTAAACAGTTCCATTTACCAACTCTATCGGCATCACCAATCAGTTGATTAGTTGCTGATTTTCAATGTTTATTGCGTTCTAGAAGCAAGGCCTTATCTAAACTTGTTTATTCCTTTATGGAGTAACTTAAGAATGACCAGTTACATATTAACTTAAACGGGAATAGTGCAGTGGTTAATGATTATGTCGATCAAAGACAAAGGATCTTATTCGGTTCCAAAGCTCTACACCAATCAACGCGGGAAGGCCTTGCCCTGCTATCTCCAACGCTTTAAGGAGAATTGACTCAACCAGCATTTTACGACATTCGTGAAGAAGACGCAAGCCTAATAAAGCAGCTGAAACAACAAGGAAAATGTTCGACGACCACTGTAGATGATGAATGCGAGGAAAGCGAATCCAATGCAAGAAGTGCTGGGACCCGCGCAGTAGGTGTGATAACGGCTCGTGTGAAAAGAAACACGTTGTTTAATCTGGCTAGTCTTTACTGATTCCACTTGCCCATGTGATATCGATCATATCGATCAAAATTAAAAAACATGTACTGGTAGGGTGAACGTTGTACAGGGGTTAAAGTTCTCGCCTACGTCACAAAGAAGTCCTTGTTCGATCCAGTGGCCGAAAAACGAAAGCCGTCATTTTTGCAGGATGAGTGTTTTTCTTTGTGTACTTTCTGTTTTTTGCTTCTAAAGTTGCCTTTTTCAGTTGTTCTCAAAAAATACGATACAAAAGTTGATGCTGCAGAATGAAATCAATAATTTAGTAAAAGAGTCATCCAGGTTCATCAGAGAAGAGTGAATAGTTTTTGTACAAAAGCGATTTATTAACAAGTAATATCAACATCTTTTTTGATTCGTTTTTTGAAAAGCTAACATCGTACGAGTTGATTGCATCTTAGAAATTATATATGCTGGAATTTTTGTGCATTGACTTATTCTTAGTAAAGTGTTTAGCACATGGGCTAAAGGTGCTCTTCAAGACATACGTGGTTGTTGGTTCGACATCGTACCCTGGACAAATTCAGCCCTGTAGTTGGTTAATTGGTGCCAAATTTGTTTGGAAAGATAAACAGCCACTTGATAAACCAGGAATTCTGCCTAAGTCAATCCATGGGTCAAATACGCATTCTTTAGTAGAGTCGAGTACACAGAGCATCCCTTAGGGGTTGATCAACGCCAAGCAACTTGCCTTTTACACATTTAATTCATTTTTGAAGTACTATTTTTAAGGTACGGCCTGTAATATTAGCCAGACTCAAATTCTGTAGCAAAAAAAAACAACCGTTTAACCACTGACTATTTGGATTTTAACGATTATCTGTGGAAAATAGCAAAGTAACCGAATAAAGATTGTGCTCACCAAGTGTCTAGGACAACTTAACGCAGGTAGAGACACTTTCGTTTGTAGCGGCCTAACAAACGCACCGTTCGAACTCAACGTTATGAGCAGACAGCTTCGAAGTAGTCCTTTCTATCATCAGATTCTCCTCACTAAACACCGTTTTGCAGTAGCATTGTGTTATGGAATATGCAGAGTAGGCGGTCAGTCAGCAAGAAGGTTAGCAGCACCAAGTGATCTTAGTAGTTTTTTCTTCGGTTTCACTTTTGATTTTTGAGCTTTTTTTTCGTTATTTTGTGTTGTAAATAATGTTCGTACTTCTCTCGTTTTTCTTCTTTTCAGTTGTATGACTTTTCGTCATATATCCTGCTAATTATACAACTTCTTCATTTCTTTCAAGGCTATGCATCGGTCATCAAAAAACGTTTTCTGATTTGCACATGGGTTTTTGCTCCACTAAATCTGGCCTGATATCCAACTAAAGTCTGTTGCTGCGTTGTATGACATCTTCAGCAATTAAGTCCAAAACTAGATTTTCAAATGACTTATAGTTTTCTGATTACTAGAAAAATTGAGGAGTTGAAGTTCGCTAAGTTGTTGTTTGAGTTCTGAAGTTTTTTGGGATTAAAATTTGGAAAAAATGAAAACTAGACTTAGATTTTCAATTTTGTAAAAGAGGTCCCTTAACCTCAGGATCACATTTGGCGACGCTATTGCGTTATAATGGACTAAGAGGAATACGTGTACCACCGTAGAGCTGACCTCAAATACACATAAGGTCCTAGGTTCGATCCCACGCTCACCGATCTCTCTATAACTCGGGGATCGACATATTGTAGAACACTTGCCTAGGAGGGAAAAAAGCATTAACTGTAGGTATCGATATGACACAGTAAGATTGCATAGGCCACATATGTATTCAGCCACCTTAAGCGGTGGAAAATGAATTCGAATGTGTGGCGCATCTCTTATAGAGAATTTCCCAATCAGATAGAGAATTCTCTATCTGCATAACTAATACAGTCCAAGGATCGATGGAGACCGCGTGGCTGCAACGCCGCGAGCGTCCTCTGCGTCCATATCCCGTTCTGGCCATAGGGACCACTGCTCGCTTAGACGTAGCCACGCCCAATAGCACCGTCATTTGACCCGACGACGCCGTGGAGAACGCCGTTTCCAGCTCCATCATTAATATCCTCCTGTTTGATCTTACCTTGCGGGTTTATTTGCTTAGGTTATAATGATAGTACGTGTAATCCTTAGCCCTTGAATCGCTGACACATTAATGTTATCGTTGGTTTTCGTGTAATTACGTCGTGCGTGTTAACATAAGTAAAATACGTTCATTGCTCACAGGTACGTCACAAACGGTTCATCGTTCTCGCGCTCTCTCGCGAACGCCTTTCATATCTTCGAGCTGTGAGCCGTTACATTGGTGTGTGTACTATTGTTAATGTATTTTATTAGGTAACAAACCCACTGAACCACCTCATATGCAGTTATTGGACTGACATTGTGTATCACCTTGCGTTTTTGTGTAAATAACATGTGTATACCAATAAGGGTTTAATTACCCAAGTTTGAGGTTTCTCACAAACGGTTTATCCCTTTTGCACACTCTCGCGAACGCCTTTCATATCTTTGAGCTATGAGCCGTTACATCTCTTGGGGGTTGAAGAACTCCGTACTCTCCATCAGTTTATCCACTTAATCAGCGGAAGACCATTCATCAATTTCTTCCAATCTCAAAATGCGAATCAAGGTGAGAGAAATTTAACAGAATAGGTTTGTTCGGCTTCAGAAATTCAGAATTTCATCATGGTAAGACAGCAGCGTTTGTTTCCTGTGGGCAAAGGTCTGTAGACCTCACGTTTTTGTCGGAATTTATAAAGTTCACGTAATTATCTTGTACTTTTTGGTTGATAGGTTATCATGAGGTTGATGAACTCATGAACTATAATGCTAATTATTATCCGCAACATTATGGAGAACCTAGCTTGCTCAGGGTGTGGCATCAGCGAAAGATCAAACAGAGCCGTCTTTCCGTGTCGTGCAAATTTCATGGCTTCCTCCATTTCATGCCATGTATTAAAGTCGTTATCCATAGAATTGTTTGAGTTCAAGCGTGGATTTGGCTGTAACTTGAGTCCTTGCTGTCTCCTCTGCTTATTCAAATTGCCGACGTTGCTCAAGCCACGGTTAGCTTCGAAATTGAGTACAACACCGTTCGAATGAAGAACCTCATTCGAAAGGCCATTTTGGAGAGTGGACAGACGGTTGCCGAGTGATTGTCCACCAACGATGTTTTCTCTTAACGCAGACACATCCTGCAACGATCGGTGGTGTAGCAACTATCGCATAACGGTCGACTGCCATTCAATCTCGGGTTACATAATCAATATTTTTGTTTCATTCACCTGTCTAAGACAGACGTGCTCGCCATTGTTATATTTCCCCCGCGTACAGTCATCTGCTTTCATGGATTCGAAGGAAGTTTGTTATTTTGCAGCTTGAGTTTTACTTCGAGGGCAGCGGTTCCTGCGGTTAGTCGATCGACCGCTCGAGAAGACATGACAAGCCGGATTGCTTAGCAATCGCTGTTATTGTTGATTCATTGCTGTCTCAGCATATATCGATTTAACTATGGTCTTACAGTGTTGTTTACCATAAGGGTGTAACCATTTAAGACCTATTGAAAAAACTAAAACCGCCGCTTGACAAGTACAACCGAGAATTAGTACTACCAACTGCTTCGTATACTACATAGATAATCATGTGACATGTCTCGAATAACAAAATAACATGGAACTGCGTGCTTCGCACTCTTTGCGTCGTTCTGCGAACGTCATGTGCAGTTGCACAGTTCCTCCCATAACTTACGAGAAGTCGAATCGTTACGTGTATGTGATTAAGTTCTGAAGAACTAGACAGACCACCAACAAGAGTACTGATAGTAGTAATAATGAAATTCGTCTTGTTAGAATAAATGTTAACGAGGTTGGTACCAGTTAGTAATAAAAGTATCGGAGGCATAGAGTACGGACCATGAGCGATCGGCCCTTTGAAAATGTCCGTTGCACTCGACGCTAGTGTGGCAAGATATTGCACTCACGGTTTTCTCTTGGTAAGTCTGTTTTTCATTTGAAGTTGATGATCACTTCAGTTAATCAGTAGTGCTCATGAACTCTATTACTCTAATGAACTTTCCTAATATTCTGCTCTCTTCCCTAAGTGTGCCTAACAGTATTCATTTGAAAGCTGACCACTCTTTCGCAACTCCAAGCATGAAGTTTCGTGTGTTTTGCAGAATTCATTAGTTCTCAATGTTTTCTTAACTGAAACGTCAACAGTATGTGTGCAGCTTTAGTGTTAAAGTAGTTACCGTCCCACGCACTTCCAAAAAATTGCTTTTTAGACTTGAATTATGAATTTTGTTCGGTAACATCTTATACTTCATTCTTGTTTTTTCTTGTAATCCTACCTGGCTGCCGTTTTTGCCTACTAGTTTATTACTCTGATAAGGGTTCATCTTTTTATTCATCTTTCAGAAGATTTCCGTCTCCTGTCCCACCTCTCCGCAAGGTGACGTGGAGCAGGTTGATGACGGAGTTTGGCCAACTTGTTTCGAATTGGCTAAAAAAGGAGAAATCTTATGCCGTGAGCATAAGTTCTATGATGGTAAGTTGAACTTGCCTTATTTTTCTTTGTGCATGGTCTGCTTAGTCTCGGTCATTGTTTTTCAAATTTCTAACTGCTTCTGAATTAAGCCATTGCAATCCTGTTGAAGGCACTGGCGTTGAATACTGAAGATTGCACGATTTTGTTCCCGACTTACAGTTGGGACAGTCATACTACTCAGTCAGAGATTTGCGAGATGCTTTCAGGCACCAGTGCTGCGACGTTGCGGTGTCGAGGTACATTTTACTTGTTTCCTTTCATTTTTCTTCCATTCACTCCCACAATCGTTTCCTATACTCCTACAAGAAGGAGATAAAAGACTTCATGTTTGCATAAATTTTTATCGAAATGTTTAAGGACTTCGTTTTCAAATCGTTTCATCCGAATTCGTGTTGAGCGATTTCGTCAAACGCACACCAGGTACATTTAACGATGTACTGCGTAGGCTGGCGTGGCTCTTGTGCTTTTTCTTAAGTTGCTGATGGTTATTGCGATCGTTATAGAAAATATTTAGGCCACCGTGTAACAACCAATCAGCAAATGTCGAGTGGCGAAATAGTCGACTTCCTTTTGTGTTGTTGGTGAAGCTCTAGTTCGTCCGCACTCCGATGGTCACGATTTTAAACAGCTTCAGAACTTGATTTTGTTGTCATCTGTGTATAGTTTGATATGCAGTTTGGTTGCGCTCATTAGGCTTTATCCTAGCGAAATAAATCCAAGTGATGCCAATAAACGGCTTGACTTCCTCCCACCAGAGGTTCGAGAGTTGTTGAGAACTTAAGTCTTAAGTTCCAATGTACATTAATTGGTCTTTGTTAAGAATGGTTGGCTTGCCGAGGTTTTATTAGCAATAGAAGACACAGTCGCCTTTTATCTCCAGTGCGATGCTTTGCTTGCGCATTTAGGAGAAAATATATTGTCAGAATCGAGTTTAAAAGAGGCCTGATATGATTGCAACTTTGATAAGGCTGGAAGCTTGAAAAAGTTAATGTCTGTGCTAATCTATATCAAGAAAAGTTTCCAGAAAATAAAATTACCGCTGTGGTATGGCTCCATTCCTTCCTATCGACTGTTCACCACACCCTTACGGGGCGCGTGCGGTACACTCGATTGAGGTCACCTTTAATACGCGACTGTTGCTTTGTTCGGTCCCCACCTCGGCGCGTTCCATCTCTCCAGGGTCGGCAAATTCGTTCCAGACTTTTCAGGTAGTGGATCGCTATCGATCTAACACAGGCCACGGTAAATTTCTGTACTGGACAGGTATAAATTCAGTTTACCTCGAAGGATGCTTAGCTAAGTTGAAACATGGCCTACCCCTAAGAAAAGATAGACTTCGAACGCCTTTTTTTCCTTTCTACCACGTTGAATTTAGTCTTGAATCAGCAACTTTTAAAAGGATAAAGGATAAAGCTCTTTGCGCTGATCAATCCCTTTAGGGATGTGCCACGGATTCGATGCACCATACAAAAGTATCGCTGGAGGTTATTGAATACGTATCTGGCTTTTGTTATGACTCTCGGTGACCTACCGATGTATCGAGTCAATGCGGCTATCCTCCCAGACAAGTCTGGTACCACGCTGCAGACCACGAGGGATGAAAGGCTTGGTGGGCCACGGGCGCGGGGATCGATCCTACGTGTGTGTCACAGTGGCGCCTCTAACGACTGCGCCACACGCGCCCTTCGGCAAGTTTTAGTGCAGCATTAATTGCTCAAGCGCTGCGATTTGTTAATGTGGGACCCGAACAGCAGGCAGACCAGCGACTTATGCGAAATCATGTTTTTGGTCTCTTATTTACATATTAGTAATAATTAGTAATTAAGTGATCAATAAGTGCAACGCGCGCCATAAAACCGCACTCCATTTTGATCTCGCAGTTGTCCTGATTCCACGATCCTAGTGGGTGCCACGATAAGCTGGAGGTGGCAAAGAAGAAGATCACAAATGGAGTTGCCAGCGAATCGATTTCTACGTATTGTTTGGAAGTTATTGCAGGGTTTTCACTCTTATGAAATTTAAGAAGTCTCGTAACGAAAAGCGTTCAAGACGGACATAATAAGTTCTAGTAAAACCAAGCTTAATATAAAAATCCCATGGATTTTAACTTGAGAGGTTTCCATAGTTTAAAACTGCTTTCAGATATCTTTTTTTTACCGTGATTGCAAGGATTCAGTTGTGGCTGTACAGTTCATTTGCTACTTGTATAAATAGGCCTTTTGTTCTACTTGTATAAATAGGCCTTTTGTGCAGGATTCTCTCAACGGTTCACCGCCAACGTTGCATTCTCCTGCACAACACATACTTTGCGGGTGAAGTACACTTACAGAGGCAACAAACGATACTTACATTTAACAAATCAGATGAAGAATGAACACTGGAAACCGAATGAATTACGCGATAGGAAGGAGCTACTACTATGTGCTACTAACAGTTCAAAGCAGAAAATACACTACGGTTTGGAGTACTTCGAGAACCACAACCGTAAAAGAGCCAAACGATAAATCGACATCGATTTTTGAAAAAATCGTTAGGTACAATTCTACGAAGTTACGTAACGAAACAATAAAAAATACAACCACAACGTTGCTGAGATATTTGCAAAACTCTGGACCGCAGGTGTCTATGGTGGGGAACGAACGCGCTATTATCCTTTCCGGGGAGTAACGCGTTCACCACCACACCATGCGGGTCCTTTGTTTCGCACGTCTCTCAGCTATTTCTATCGATCTTTTTGCCACAGCAATCACCCGTCAG
>UYYA01004197.1:24056-106886 GCA_900624975.1 Angiostrongylus costaricensis | reverse complement strand
CTGACGGGTGATTGCTGTGGCAAAAAGATCGATAGAAATAGCTGAGAGACGTGCGAAACAAAGGACCCGCATGGTGTGGTGGTGAACGCGTTACTCCCCGGAAAGGATAATAGCGCGTTCGTTCCCCACCATAGACACCTGCGGTCCAGAGTTTTGCAAATATCTCAGCAACGTTGTAGTTGTATTTCGCTCAGTAACCTGCCATGAAAATTATAGAAGGCAGAAAACAAAACGTTAAACAATAAAAAAATGTTCTTTGAAGAAGGAACGAAAGAAAAGTAATTGTCCTCAAAAGTCGTCTTTCAGTCGTCTCACCTCACTAGGAATAACCAATGTGTTCTCTTCCATTGATAAGCATGCACTAGACTGATAGAAGAAGTCATTCGGCTGACGTTTCGGCGCCTTCGCATTCCTTGGATTTAAAATAACTCCAGTCGATTGTTTACAATGCTTCTATCTTCAGATGCAGGCCTCCATAATCCCATAGAGTGGAACCTAAGGGTGCACTGCTCGAAGAGGTGATTCGACTAGATGCGATCAAGAAGATTCACAACGGAAGGCGGAAGAACTGCTACTAATCCGCTCGAATCAATTCAACTCTGAAGAAGACGAAGGCGCCGAAACGTTAGCCGAATAGCGTTTTTTGTCAACCTCGTGTTGGTTCACCAAGAAAGAAAGAGAGAGTGGGGGAACCATAACATGCAAGAAGATTAATAGACGTCTGCCGATAAATTCAACAAATATATGCGTTCAAAAAGCAGTTAATTTCTCAATATTAGAAGTTTATGTTGGCAGTGAAACACTAGGCATTTGTGGTCCATTTTCGATCAAACAGCAACCTTCATGGAGGTTCACTGCTAGACGCGTGGATGTACACCAATGCATTTACAGTTGCGTTGTTGGCCGTTTCTCCGAAAGCTGTACCGCCTTGAAACGTAGCCAATGCTCCGCTCATGGTCTGTAAAAACACAGAGATTGGCTAGATTGTGGCAAATGCATGGTAGTGTTTGTATGCGTCCACAATAGCCCCATTGTGAACGATTTTTTATTAAGGTGGCACCCCCACCACCGCTGATATTGTAAGAGCCGTGATTTAAAACAGCTATTTTCTGCACAATAATTTCATAAAAAAATGTTGTCGGGACGAGTTTGCCTTTCTTTCTATGAGTTATGCAATCATTACAACAGCGTAAGACTGTCGTTTGTGATAAAGTACTAAGATGCCTACGTTGCTGGGACATTTTCGAAGGTGTTTTCGAAGGCTTGTTTAAAACGGCATAGAATGCGTACCTGCGATGCACAAAATGCATCGACACATCGTTCGTTTCTGGTAACTGAATGGGGAAAAAATTTATGAATAAATGGAAGACATAAGAGTAAAACTCAAGGAATCAGGTATAAAGCCAATCCACTAGCGATAGAGGTACTCAACACAAGAATTTCACTTTCGATAGACTCTCCATAGTTCGGAATGTCCTGGCTTTTCAGAATGCCCTGGTTTCATGTTCAATGCACGACCACTCCATTTAGATATCGTATATCGTAAAATATAGTAATCTGCTACTGATGTAAAACTTCCATATTATGAAAGAAACTACATCTCTACTTAATAAATCAATAAAGGAAAAAAGACTGACCAATCTTGTCGTGAAAGAAGCCGGTGATCCGCTCAACACGCCGTCAGCCACCATTTGCAGAACTCCTGGATCAAACGATTCGGTAGGTGGCGAGGCAGCTTGACTTACGTTATTGCCAGCAGTCGTGGTCGTGTTGATCACCGGGTGACGTTAGCTAAAAGCGTTAGATATTTCTTCGTTTTCACAAGTAACGTGTCCCTAACATCTGAAGCAGTCCAAATTAAACAACTAATTAAGTGGAATTCGATCGCATCATCCGCAACAAATCTCTGATTCCTCTACATTGCGACGGTCGCGCCGTAATGAACATCGAAGGGAAAAGAACTATGGCTGTATAATATTTATGTGTCGTGGTTCTTCCTGATAGCAGACTATTGTAAATCCTACATCATGATTACAGAAGGCAAGTAATGATTTGCAGTTCTATCACGTACCCGATCTGCTACCTACTGTTGCATTTCAAAGGATTGTTGCGAACGCATTGGACGACTGCTCTTCGGCCGTAGTTCTACTGTGTTTCGTGGACAAAGCAAGAAAAGCAAATACCACAGTTATAAGGAATAAGATATCGAAACTTTTAGAGATCTTCGTCATCCGCAAAAGCAGCACTGGCCAGGTGATCCATATTCAAAACAGTAGGAACCCCTATGCAACTTCACAACCTGAAAAGAAAATGCGGTCGAAAATTGCTTTATAACGAAATCCAATCGTGTGAGTGATGAAAACGTAACGAAACAAATCGAACACTGCGGAAACATAACAAATCATTATGGACTATCCGGCCTGACCATCATCACGACATCAGGCCGAATGTGGGAGACGGATGAGAGCACAGGGGAGAGTGACGAGAACGAACAGCAACTTCGATGAGTTCATGACACTATCTATCTTATCATCAAGAAAAAATAAAGAAAACAAACAACATAAACAAGAGATGATGTGGAATTTAGCGATAGCACTAGTAGGGAAAAGAAAACTTTCCAAGTATGACAAAACCATGTCAAAAACTGTTCGTAGAAGAATAACGAATGACAACAAAAAAGAGATAAGGCAAAGCAATGAAATGGTTCTGGAACAGTGTGAAAGGGTGGGGGAAAGTAGCAAAAAGTCTGGTTGCCTAAAGAAGTTCGGAAAAAAATAAACGAAGACATGGATAAGCAAAATTGCTGACAACACGAAAAAATTATGTGAATGTAACAGGATGTTTTTCAGCGGTAGAAAGTTACACTATCGGGTGCGTAGCATCAAATAGGGTGAAGCAACGGCATAGAGGCTGGATAGTGTTCTAGAAGCGTAAAGACTTCTCGACAAAGGAAACAAAAAATGCACCACGAAGTAGCCTAAGAGTAGCTCACTATGTTAAAACGTTATTCGGCTTCACGAGTGTGGAGATTGTTCAAAACTAATCGCACAGCTTTCGACGAACATTTGCTCCTCGGAAGGTGAGCTCTTTTGCTCTCACTCAAATCGAATTGAACTTAAAAAGAACTTTTTTGCTGTAAAATGGAGAAATCCCATGAACAATTCTCTTGGTTCCTGCTCTTGGCACAAAACACTTGAGGCGTTTTGGATAAATTTCAAAAATCCAAAGATGAACCGGAAAGACGAATACCTCACTATCACCCGTGACCTGGCGCCCTATTTCAAAATGATATTTTGACCCCGCGGTGTGTCTTGCTCGCGACACCACGAAAACAACGCGTGGGCCAGTCCCGCACGTAACATCAATGTGAGTGGCCTTTCTATTCAATATGGCGTCTATTTGAAAGTTTGATCTTCATTAATACTTCGACTTTTTCTTACCACCAAATAATGAAAATATTCTAATATAAAATTCGTCCAGGCTCTGAGGAAGGCGAAGTCGCCGAAACGTCAGCCATCGACCAAAAACATCAAAAACAACGACGACGACAACGAAGACCTGTACCAACCTCGCGTCAGCTTAAGAAGATCAGTTCATAAGATCATATAAATAAACATATCAACTATCTATGCCGAGGTTTATATAAAGTCGGTCTTTCGAAAGAAATAACTATTAATCTTCCTTTGAGGTGGGAATGTTCCTGTGGACTAACTATTTATGGGAATTCCCCATTACACAGAGAAAAAGTTTCTGTTTAGGTGCAAGGCGATTTGAGTGGGAGCAAAAAAGCTCACCTTCCGAGAAGCAAATGTTCGTCAGAAACTGTGCGATTAGTTTTGAACAATCTCCACACTCGTGAAGCACAACAACGTTTTAACATAGTGAGCTACTCTAAGGCTATTTCGTGGTGCAATTTTTGTTTCTTTCAGCGGGAACTCTTCATTATTTCCAGGAAGAAATCACTAAGAGCGATTTCTCGATACGGTCAGCCCGACCAACCGATGGCGGCATAGCGGACACCTCTCGGAGCCCAGGAAATGATCCTCGCATCTGAGCATAAACTCCTCACCTTTATTCGCTTTCTGTTCACTTACGATGGGCAAGCAGCAGTCAGCTTTTTATCAAAGTCCGCAACGGCTCGTCCGCAGTAGTTGGGTGGGCCCCAGCATAATCACCATTTATCGGTGATTTGCTGGTTAAGCCAATGTGGCTTCCTGGAATCCTGAGGTCATTCTGCACAAAGGGTGCCCCAAGGCTTCACCACCACGGCCGGTCGCAGCCCTGGTGGATCAGAGGGAGATTTGCCACCATGCGACTTTGATACCACGACTGTGACGGATCCTGGCATTGGTTTACCCTTAGCTAGGCTTTCTGATGGAAACGCCGGACTCCTTCTCAGCTTGGGAGACTCTGCTGGTGGGAATGAATTCTGCGCTGTACATCTCAGTCAGACATCCAAGAACACCACCCAGCCACGATGAGGCGGCGAACCGTTCAGAGGATTGACTCTTAAAATATTTCGAATTGGTTGATTGATGAAAGCCTCACGGCCGCTTGAATTGATTGTTTCCATCTTCAAATTTGTCGCAATTATATTTTTAGAAACACAAGTTCTGAATAAGTGATGGTAATTAAGGCATTTTATATTCTACTCAATCGGCTATTTTAAGGAGAGGAGCTCGCTTGTTGTAGAAATCATCCAGAAGGTAATTCAGGTTTGGCTATCTGAAACAAAGCCTATGAAGAAGGAAAAGCCTCAACTGGAAATATTCTTAAACGTGGATTCCATTGCATTGTTACTGCCAGTTCTATGGCTGCGCTGACAACCACCGAAGTGACTAATATTCGACGCATGTGGCAGTATTCTGAACATTGACATTCTTGAATTCCTATATCCTTGAACACTCATTCCTGGATACAGGAGTAGTTCCTGCATAGCTGCAATTCCACCATCTGCAGAGGAGAGCACTTGAAAACTTTGTTACACCCAATAAACATCTCTTCTTTCACAGGACGACACTCCACGAGCGGAAACAACGCAGATCAGAAAACTTTGCAAAACACCTTTTAGAGTTAGACGACAATCGATTCCGGTCAGCATTAGCACTACTGACACCCTTGTATTTACTACGAAACATACCGAATATTGAATATACATGATTTAAACACAAGGGATCCAAGCTTGTCACACAAGGTTCTCAAATAATGTACAAACGCTATGGATGCAATCTCCCTGCATTAAAAAAGTGGACGGCCGCTGTTTACATTCCTTTCCAAACTTTCGAAATCATTCATTTCTCTGACTCTGGGAAGGAACTCACTGGTAACAAAATCATAGTGGTAACATCTAAATCTGTGACAATCCAGCTTTCCCTGCACGTCTTTTTTCACAGTTGAGAAGATACGTGAAAAACCGCATCCAAGAAGAATTGTAGAGACAAATCCAGGAAATGCAAGTATACTGGCGAGTTCACTCAGTGAATCAAATCATAGCTTCACCTTTCATTTGACGTTGACCAAAATCTTACTTACTTGCTTAGATGCTTGGACGGTGAGTCTTCACGAGCTGTGCGGACCCCAGCACATATGCCATTCGTTTCTTCCTCTCGCAATCGTAGTTCATGGTGGCGGTTTTGTTCGAGCATAGTAGCGCTTGCAAGTCTCACACCGTGTTCTGTAAAACAACTACAGCTGCGGATACAGCTTATTAACTTCGCTCACGAACACATCCTTCCAACGTGTAGGTGGTCGTCCAAGAGATGTATGCATTCTCTTAAAGTCCACTCTACTGTTCTTTTCGTCCATCTGTCGTCGGCTCTTCTCATTATGTGACCGGCCCATTTATGTTTCGCTGTCGATGTATATTCTCCTGGATCTCGAAGATGTGACAGATTTCGAAGGTCAGAGCTTTACATTTCGGCTACATATTGAGATTACGCAGCAGAAAGAGGGACTCCATCGCTTGGATCCACCTGCGTCTTAGGGAAGCGAAGGTCGCTTTTGGTTCGCGATTAAACCCTATCCGCCACCTGGGGACGCACCACGTATCTTCGCGACTAACCGGATCGAGGTCTCTCATATGGGGGAGATCCGTGGTTTATCACAGTAGTGTGAAATAAATTCGTTCTCATATTTTCTACCTAAATAGTTTACGGGAACGGCCACGAAATGTCGCCGAGATGAGCGCTTTTGAACGCGATACCGCATTCCCCATAACGCGTAAATTACAGTGATTAGATAAAGAGCAAACGTATTTATCCATGAAGCCATGTCTACAAAATCCATTCGGAGACGGTATATAAGCAACTGATGCTGACACGTAAGGTCATCCTTCTCGCACCTCCTTATGATTCCACGTGATCACGACTCTTCCTAGTTCAGTTTAAGCGACATGTTTGACATTTCGTCCTAGCTAGTGTATTCCATTTTGTGCAAATTAATTCTAACTAAAAGGAGTGCTTGCACGAGTGTTGCACTTGAATACACTAAAACCATTTTTCAGCCCAAAATTTTTTTTAGAATAGAAAAACCACTTCACGGGCTATCACGTTGACGCCTGACAACGCAGCTTTCCTGCGCATCATTCGCGATTTCGCGCATCTGCACCGAGACCCAAATAGTCATGGCTATCATACTGTAAGCTAGTTATTTTAAGCAGATTGAGTTTACAATAACGATGACCGTCTTTGTCTACAGCTGGAAAGTGTTCTGGACATGCTTCCAGGAAGAAGCCTTGTCTACAGCATCGGGCTCATCCGAGCTCACTTTCGGGAAGTAGAAATTGCAACATTTCGTAATATGGTGTGGTAGCAATTATATTTAAAATCATACCAAAATTTCACTATGTCTACCAATACATTTTCGAGGATAGTATAAACAGCAGAAAATATTTTGACTAACATTCTTTAAATAAACATGTCTTTCTTTCACCCAGGACTTAGCTAGTGGGAGTAATGAGATAAAAGTCTACAGATCTTATCCATTAAGACTTCTGACTCTTCTTTCTTAACGATGGCAAAGTTCTCATTTTTTGGAGCATAAAAAACATTTTTTTATTTTTTCTTAGGGTTTGTACTTCAAGAAACGAACTGATTGAATGACATGGATTTCGTTCAGCACAACGCAGTGAAGCAATTGACTGTCGCGCTTCGTTGACGCTTTAAAATTGCTTGCTTGGGCCAGTAATTCTCTTTAGAGCTTTTCAAAAGAAATTTCTATAGTCGAGATTGCCGTATTTCTTTAACAGTATACCGGCGAACCCAAAACTCCAAATGTATTAATTATCTAAAAATACCAACTTTCCCATTTAGTGGACACTACAATACTCACGGCAAGTTATTACGCGAAGTCTTCCACAATGTTGTTGATATATTTGGAAAAGTGCGGAGTCCTGGGCCGAGTGATTGCTGATGGCACTGTTAGACAGAATACTAGCTGAGAGAAAGGCGAAACGAAGGGACCCGCATGGAGGGGTGGTGAATGCGCTAGCTCCCCAAAAGGGTAATGGCATGCTCAATCCTCACCATAGGCAGCTGCCGTCCGGAGTTTTGCAAATATCTCAGCAACATTGTGGTTCATATCAAAAAGTGGTCAACAACTCACCAAAAACCAAAGTTGTCGTGGTTGCTCTACAAAGGATTTTGTGATTGTTTTCCGGAAAATTTTGTTGCAAGCGTTTCACAATTGGGTTTCTTTCATTTTGGTATCCACAAGTAATCGAAATATTTTTGCTGTTTCTGTTTTCACAAACCAACAGTTTGATGACAGTAATTGTAAACATTGTTTTTTAAACACTTAATTGACTGGAGAGGTAGTGATGGTTTCGACTAATCACACGTCGGTTTACTTCGTTGTGTTGTTTCTCTAGAATTGTCCAAGGCCGCTTGAGTTTGCATCTACAGGACAAATTGTTGGACATATTTTTTTTGTTTGATATTTGTTTGCATTTTCTGTGATTTTAATAAAGAGCTGATGTGCGAATCAAACTCTTATTCTTTACACGTTAAGCCAGAAAAATCGTGGAGTCGAAAAGGTGGGCAGGGAATCGTGTGCTCTTTGTCCTCTTCACTACATCCTCAATGCTCTAGAAAGTTCCTGAAGCCGCTTGTTTCCTTCTGCTCAACTCTGGAGCTAAGTCGTTTATCATGTGGATTTCCCGAGAAAGACAGATGTAGCTGGAGCATTCGGAAATATTCATTCCCTTGAGCGTGAATGCGACATACGAAGCCAATTTGTTCCTCAGGAACATCGTTTTTGTGAGATTTCCAAGTGCACACGATAACAAGACTCACTGAAGTTATGCGAGAGTACAAAAGACGGCTCTGTCTTGCTTTTATCGATTTAAAAAAGGCTTCTCACTCAACACTCGATTCTGATAGAAGCAGTCATGGAAACCCTTGATAGTCAAAGAGTCGCTACCCAGTACATAAAGATTTTTCGTGAGCTGTACAAAAATTTCACAACCAAAATATCACCATTCTACAACGATATTAACATTGACATCAAAAGAGGGGCGAGGCAAGGCGATACCATCTCGTCAAAATTATTTACCGCCACCCTCCAGAACGTCATGCCAACATTGGAATGGGAGCAAAATTGATGGTCGGCATTTGTACCACCTTCGGTTTTCTAATGAAATCGTTCTTATACGATGTAGCATTAACAAGGCGAAACAAATGCTTGCCGACTTTGATAACTCTTGTGGAAAGATTGGTCTTCGACTAAACCTCACCAAAACGATGATCTTGAAGACCGGGTCGCCAAAATCATGTTCTCCACACTTCTCCAAGAATCTGTTCCAAACTTCACTAACACGTTTAAGGACACTTGTGCGAGTAATATGGTATGGTCAACCTCCGATCGTTGAATCCATATTGTTATTTCACATACCATCCAACAGTTTACCGCCTCATCGTGGCCAGGAGGTGTCCACGGCTGTCGGGTTGCGATGTACAGGAGTGGGGATTCAGCCCAACAGGAAGGCCTCCCGAGTTGAGATAGAGCAGCCAGTTTCCATCGGAAAGCCCACTTAAGAGCAAACCAATACCGGGATACACCACCATCCTGGCATCAAACTAGTCGTCTAGTGACAAATCTTGCTCTGATCCACATGAACCAGAGTGGCTAAACCAGATAATCTCCGAAAAAATAGGGATTATAATGGAGCCCTCACGACCAGTGGGAACGGGCTATCCAAATGTCCAACTAAGTAGGTATTTGCAGGATTCTATGCTTTACAAGAACCTGCTCTTCGAAACCAAACCAGAAGACAATATGCCCACAAAACTGGCTTTCTAAAATGTTGGAATAACATTATTTACGCAAACTTACAATAGTCTTTTTGACAGATGACAAATTTATTTGTGAGCGCCCATTTTTGGCGTTTCAGTGCACAGGCCATATTCACAACCAACACTGTCTTTCTCATGGCCCGCACACCGTAGCTCATGGCATCTCGGATTACGTTCTCGCCGACCGCCTGCAGTTCTTGAAGATATTCTTCATAGACATAAGCTCCGAGGTACGCATCTTACCACAGAGACACAACGAATTGCCTTCATGGTGATCCCATGGATGTTGTTCCGGAGCACTTTACGATGGCACTTAGCGCCTTCTTTGCCTTCTCTTACGCGTCCAGACACGTCGACAGTCACGAGTTTGCACACGGTTACATCGGAACGAACACGGGTCGTGTAATAGCAATGCTTCGGGTTCTCACGATGCACCCCACTCGATGTATACAAACCCCGAAGCACTCCTTTAACGAGAAAAACCATCAATCAGGTTTTGCGCTCAAATGAAGTAAGAATTGCATTACATTTGATGAAAAAAAGTTCTCGCGCTAGTAAAAGACGTTTGAAGTTTTTCAACGACGCATTCTTAAAGACGCTCCCTGAATGGTTCAGACAGGATTCATTGACAGAAGAAAACAACGCAGTACTAAAAGAAGCTCAAGAATAATTGGGGAAAAATAGAACAATTCACTGCTTTTAAGCAAATAAATAGTGCAAATGTTTAACAATGGAACGTTTTTATCCAACTGTGGAGTGGGAATTAGGTAGACCTGTACAAGAATTGCCAAGAGATCTCTACGGCAACATTCGATGTATTAGCGTTTCCGGCCACTTACCTACCAGTCTTTATCACTACCGTGGAAGCGTTCAACAGTACATATTATTAGTAACATTTTAATGTTACGCAAAACAATGCGACAGAATAATTCATAAGATACTATAAGATAATATAACACAGGCCCTTAGTGCACCTTAGGGCGGAGATAGAGAGCCCGCAAGAAAATAATTAACCAATTATTTTGCAAATGTCAATCGATTAGGTCTTCTTTGTACTTAATACTTAATACTGGAGCCGCCCGTCCTCACTATTTGTGCGAGTCCCAGCATAATCACCATTTTTCGGAGATTTGCTGGTTAAGCCATTCTGGTTCAATGGAATCCCGCGACAGCCTAGCCAAAGTCTGCCCCAGGTCGTCACTACGACAGGCAGTCGCAGCCCTTGTGAATTAGTGAGAGATTTTCCACCATGCGGCTTTGATACTACGATGGTGGTGAATTCTGGTAGTGGTTTACTCTTAGGTACGCTTCCTGATGGAAACGCCAGAATCCTTTTCAGCTTGAGAGACCCTGCTGAGAAGACGAATCTCCCTGCTGTACATCGCAATCCGACACCCAGGAACATCTCCCAGCTACGATGAGGCGATAAACCGTTGGGAGGGGTTTTTTTGCAAGATTCGATAAGTGCCATGCCCTGACCGATACAGACTCATATTAAACCACATAAAATTGATAAAAGGATAAAGCTTTTGGCCTTCATCAATCCCTGAGAAATGCGGCATTCGTTCGATCGTAGTCCATGGTAGTGGTTTTGTTCGAGCATGGTAGCGTTTGCAATTCTCACACCGTGATCTGTAAAACAACTGCAACTGCGGGTACAGCTTATTAATTTTATTTACGAATACGTCCTACCAACGTGTAGGTGGTTGTGCAAGGGAACGTTTGAATTCTCTTGGAGACCACGTTGTTGTTCTTATCATCCATCTGTCGTCTGTTCTTCTCATTATGGGACCGACCCATTAATGTTGCGTTGTCGATGTATATTCTCCTCGATCTCGAATATGTGGCAAATTTCGAGGGTCAGAGCATCGCATTCCGGTTACATATTGAGAGTGCCGATTATATTTCAGAAGGCATCGCTCAAGCACTCGGCGAGTAGTTCGAAGCATTCAGACGTAGTTGAAGTAACAACCCACGTCTCTGCGGCATAATAGAGCGCTGGGAGGACCATAGAATCAAAGAAATGAGCGCAGATTTTCGGGTCCTTCAGTTGGTCGATGGCCTCATTGAGAGGCCCGAATGCGGCCCAAGCTGCTCTCCTTCATCTATCTAGTTCCTCCTTCATGTTGTTTCCCATGTTCATTGATCGCCGAAGGTTAACGTACGAGTTGCTCTCTGCAATGAGAGAGCCGTCCAATTCTATTTTTTCGCATGGCTTTTTCGCTTCGCACCATGGCTTTTTCGTGAACTGGGACTTCTTTCGAATTATGTGAAGTCAGATTTTTTTCACCGCTTCGTTGAGCTCGCTGATCATTACCTCTGCTTCGCTAGTAGCGCTTCTTGAGAAAAAAGAATGTCGCCGGCAAAACGAGGGTTTGATAGAAATTTTCCATCAATACCTTTCACATCCCAGTCGAGTGATTTCATTATCCACTGCAGTGCGGCACTGAACTACTTTGGAGATATTGTGTCGCATTGTCGAACCTCTTTTCCTATGGGTATTGCAAGAAGTCGATGGAAAAGCTACATTTTCGTAGTGTAGTTCTGATAAAAGTCGGACAGAGTCCTTATGTAGGACGGCTCAACTCCTTGGTCGACGAGCGCTGGTAGGACTGCATTCGTTTCGACACCGTCAAACGCTTTCTCATAGTCGACAAAGATTAGGACTAGCCGAAACGTCAGCTTATTCGTGAATAAAGAATAATAACACCTCGCGTTTGCTCAACAAAAATACGAAGGAACCCATCTTCGTTCATCAGGGTTGAGAGCGAAACATTATAATCATATAAGTCCCTACGGCATTTTTTCAGACTGCTTTTTACTCTGTTGCTTTCAGCATTTTCTTCTGCTTGTACCATTGTAGATCTTCCTGAAAAGCTCTTCTGCAGCTGGCATTTATTAGTAGCCATGTTAAATGTGTTGCAGTAAGATCAAACTTCAGTTTCCTTCACTTAACGAGCAACTCCTTAGTAGTGACGGAGATGCGATCCGATCTTTTTGCTTGAGAAACCGAAGCGAATTCGGCACAGCTTTCAGTCCTTCAAAAAGCAGTTCGTAGTCTTCGGTTGGGTCTTCTTTAATCTGCCAGGCGCATTTGGACAAGACTTCGTCCAGAGTGTTCTCGTCGTATACAGCTAGACTTTTTCCTCGTGGTCGATGAAGAGAGTTCTTTTCCAGCTTGCGGCTGAATTGAGTCTTCGCGGTGATCGGAACCAGTACAGAATGGCGAGACTACCGATGTGTCAAGTAGGCACCATGTTCTGTTTGTCAGGATATGGTCGATCTCGGCATGAATCATGCCGTCGGTAGACCCCCATGTCCAGCGGCGGCTTTCTTTCTTCTTGAAAAACGAGTTCCCATAGAAGAGACGTGCTGCTGACAGGAGTCCTGCGAGATGGTTCCCATTCTCATTTTTTTCTGCTAATCCAGAATATCCGATTCTGTATTCGCTCTCGTTGGCCTTTCCTATTATGGCGCTGAAGTCACCAACAGCAAATTTATGATATGCTTTATCATTGCGGATAACTTCCTCCAACTGCTCGAAAAAAGCATCTAATTTGCACTCATCAAATTCGTCGGTGGTTATGTAGCAACCGATGATTGCTATCTTCCTATGACGCGCCATTTGAAGAGGAGGACGGCTGTGCGAGAGGGAAGGATCTCGTATGAGTCGACGAGGCGGAGAATGGACGGGTGGAAGACACAGCCTACGCCACTGACATTTCGTGGCGGGACTTTTCTCCACAGATCACAAAGGTCCCGTTGTTTAGTTGCTGTATGTCGGTCCTCTTGATTTCTGTTTCTTGCAATGCGATCACATAAAATTTAATTCGCTCTGCGGCTACAAGAAAGGCGTGAAGATCGGTGTCTGTGGAGAGTGTTCTGGCTTTATACGTTCTTAGTAAGAAACAATCTCCATGGCGTGTCGTGCGTGTGTTCGCCAGATTCGGTTCCAATGGCGTCCTGCGTAAGTCGAGATTGGCCTCTCACCGGTTGTCTCACCGCCTGACGTCATAGACGGAGCACCCAATGTGCGGGGTACTGAGGCTGGCCTATTGTTGGTCGTGCAACTTAATCCTCCCTGGAGTCTTGACGTAACTTTACAAAGGCGTATCCAGGTCTTCACCACGATGTGGAACAAAGGGAGGTGTGTTTTCGGCGACGAACTCTTCACTCGGTCTTCCTACTTACTAGTTGATTCGGAGAGATGTCAAACCGAAATCAGAAACGACAGTAGGAATGTAAAAGTAACCGACCGCTCAAGGGCGATGTAGAAGCCGAATCAATCAGTTAAACGCAGCTTCACAATCCTCAGTTATGAAAAGAACCCCTACGGCGCTCAGAAAAAATAACGGAAATATAGATATAAACATTTAAAAGCAGTGAAATCCATCGTTTACCAGTAACTTCTCGTAAAGAATGTTTAAGTCACCAGCAATACCGTTCTCGAAACTCATCACACTGAACACTAAATGTACCACCCTACGTATGCCTTCGTTGCTCTTTCGCCTTTATTTATAATGAATAAATAGATGAGTGTTAGAATATTATAATACTAAGCATTACAATGTTATATATAAGCAAAAACTTAAAGAGTTATATACAATATTCATCTCGTGTCCCTCAATTAGTAGTGGGATAGTGACACTACATCATTAATCACTGAACCATCTAATCTGCTTTAATTCTAAAATGACTGAATGGAAATGATGTTCTCTGGCTTCTTGGACTTGAAAGCATTGTTCTTCACACTTGACGAAGTCCTGCCGACTAGGATGGACCACGAAAGCTGTTTGGCTGTTGTCATCGATATTAAACAACCAAGATGGCGGTGATTCTTGAAATAAAGTGACTCAGAGACAAGGGCGCGGTTGGATGTGTGTGACTACTAATTAGCAGCTTGACAAAATCCTTTCTCGATCACCAGTAACGTAAATCGCAGTTCGGTACTCAGAAACACACTGCAACTACTACGAAGATGTATGTCATTCGACGGCGGCAATTACACATTCGAGAAAGTGCTGACGAGTCCAATAAGTGAATTAGAAAGAAAAGTAAACGACCTGGATCAATGGAGGTAGTAAACTGCTACAGAATTACGTCGCTAGAGATCTTCTATGGAACGGCACCAAAATATGAGTTGAGAAAACAAAAATAAAAGTAATAATATCACGCTACACGAAAACCTTTCTTTAAGCAGGCAGAATTCATAAATACCTTTAGGAGCAAACTGGCATCTTTTACTTCTCGATTTCCTCCACGCTTTTCCAAGTCCAAACTATTCACACTCCTCGGGCATCGTAGACATACGTTTACTTTTCTCGTAAAAGTCCCCTCCTTTGCCGCTTTTCTAGAACAGCGATGTTCCGTGTTAGGCGAAGCTCGATGGGTACCATTTTCGAAAGAATTTCGGCAATCAGCACTAGAATTACCGATACCTGGGATCGTAGAAGGATTTATAGTGTTCCACTTTTTCACTTTTACGACATGACATTCTTTTCTTTTAATGAAATCAAGTCCGGAGATACATGAAATTACAAAGGCACTGTAATCGACACGTTGTTGCTGCTCGTTGCTATCCCAGGGCAACAAAGGTCTAGGAATGCTCTAGCAGAGCGCCTTCTCAACTCCAAAAAGTAGTAATTCGGCCAGAATTCTGCGACGTACACGAAGAAAACAAGGTCCTCACCGGGCAGGCGAACTCATACGTGAAATACTTTTGTATCGTTACAGTCCAAGGCAGCGAACTAAATGAAGGAAGCATTGAGATGCTCAACATCAACGTGATTGTCGTTAACCACAAGTGCTTTTCGCTTAGTAAACCATGTGGCTCCAATTTTACAAATCGAATTGCAACAATAAATTTTTATGAGGAAATTGGAAACGTCGTTTTGCTTGGATAATGCTAAACACATGATTCGCGTTAGCATATGTACAGTTCTGTGTGAGGATAATAGAGAGCTGAGGGGCACGAAGGAAACTCAGCATTATCTACGGCGATTTTCCATCTGCTGCGTCATTTCGCAGCTGCAAAACCACCTTAACAATCTACCTGTGATAGTGAGAAACGTCTTTGAGAACGCTGCAGTAACGATGAATTGGAAAATGCCTACCTCCTCCACTACAGATGGGTGACAATGACGACAAAAGCGCTCACGTTTTCACAAACCGCAATGCAATTACACATAAAACTTAAATAAGCTGTCTGTTCACCGGTGATACTCGTATGCAACAATGTTACCAGAGAGCGTACACTGGTAGTAAGCTACGTTATCTACAAACCCCGGTGATGACCGCTAATTCAATTTCTCGGCTTCATCTTACAAAAAGTTAACAAACTCAAGGCTTCACTCCCTCTATTCCACTACGAGGTGTTAGTCCCTCAAACGGCACTTGTAAAAATATGCACAACTACGCTGTCTCTCGAGGCAACATATTTGGAGAACTGCTCTCAACGACGTCAAGAAACGTACTCGGAGAACAGAAGATGGAAAGTCTCACAGTTGATTCATTTCGTTGAAGACGTTCTGCAAAAAGAACATTGACGAGCACAGGTGAAAGTAACGGAGAATGATGATGTTCGTGGAGTTGGCAGCAAATGTCGATCATCTGATACAGTAACGGTGAGGAGCCGACACAAATATCTCCAAGGCAAGTATGACCGAGAGACGAGAGCGTTGTATAGCCTGTAGAGACACCTTAACAACTTTGGTAAAAAGCTGACTGCTGTTTGTCCATCACAAGCGAACAGAAAGCGAATAAAGGTGAGGAGTTTGTGCTCAGATGCAAAGATCGAGTCACGGGCGCCAAGAAGTGTCCACTATGCCGCCATCGATTGATCGGGATGACCGTGTTGAGAAATCACCCTAGTGATTTCTTCCTGCAAAGGACAATAATAAAGACTTCTCGGAAAAGCAAACAAAAACTGCACCACGTAGCAGCCTAAGAGTAGCTCACTATGTTAAAACCTTATTCGGCTTCACGAGTGTGAAGATTGTTCAAAACTAATCGCACAGTTTCAGACGAACATTTGCTCCTCGAAAGGTGAGCTCTTTTGCTCCCGTACAGGTCGTCTTGCACCTAGAAGGAACTTTTTTACTGTGTAATGGAGAATTTCCACAAATAATTAGTTTATTGGAACATTCCCACCTCAGAGGAGGACTAGTAGTTATTTCTCTATCAAACAGGAGGCGATGGCACCATGCATTCGACGTACTCATTGCACTACGAGATCGCCAAGAAACGGCCTAAACTAGTACTTTACTTCACTAAGAACTACGTGTAAATCAGAAGACATAACTTGTTAAAACAAATGTGTTTGGCACTTTCAAGAAAAAATATTGCTCAATCAACGTCAACATCATTTACTGAGGTTATTGGTAGGGTGCTCCACGGAGATCCCTCAGGTGAGGGATCTCGAGCCGGTTAGGCACGAGGTTACGAGTCTGTCTCAAGGTGGTCAGTAGGGGGTAATCGTATACGAAAGCAACGATTTGAGGATTACGGATTGGGCATCGCAGACATCACCATGTTCCAAGCAGAAAACCACGTCGGACGATGATAGCGAGAGAGACAAATGAATCGAATTCCTTCAGGAGTATGCGTCGCCTGTGACGGTGGTCTATAAAAGGATCTCTGGAAACCGGATACAGAAAGATGTTTTATTATTGGCATAATACCCTACTTTCCATCAAGATTTAGGTCCGCCGATTGAACGTTACTCATGTAGTTTTATCACAGTAGTGTGAAATAAATCCATTCTCATATTTCCCACCTGAATAATTTACGGGAACGGCCACGAAATGTTGCCGAGATGAGCGCTTTTGAACGCGTTACCGCATTCATCTTAACGCGTAAATTACAGTGATTAGCTAAAGATCAAACGTATTTATCCATGAAGCCATGTCTGCAAAATCCATTAGGAGACGGTCTATAAGCAACTGATGCTGACACTTAAGGTCATCGTTCTCGCATCTCCTTACGATTCCACGTGATCACGACTCTTCCTAGTTCAGTTTAAGCGACATACTGTTTGTTCCTCCTTCTGCCTAATTTGTTACAGAAAGTGTTAATGTTAATTCTAATCTCCAATCATTATGTCAAATCTACGTTTTTACTTCGTTACTATGCAGCTGAATATACTCTTTTTTCAGCTGATCTACAAGACGAAAATAAGATGTCGATGGTGCGCTACGGCCGTCTTCAAAATCAGGTTTCCCGTCATTTCTTTTAGCCTTTTAGGTACACTGACCAACCTGCTTTCGGCCATGGTAGTGGTGTATGACAGGCAACCCCTTCCTTTTCGCTGTCACTGCGCTGTGGCACTTCCTATTAGCCATTTCAACATCCACAGTTGATGAAAAATCGACCAGCTAAATTAATCTAATTTATGGGTGATGAGAATTCTAATAATAGCACTACTTTCAAAAACTAGTAAGCACGAATAGTTTTTCTTAATATTTCGCCCAAACTAGTGTATTCCACTTTGTGCAATTTAATTCTAACCAGAAGGAGTGCTTACTGATGTGTTACACTGGAATGAACACAAACCTTTGTTCAATCCATAATTCTTCCAGGATAGAGGAGCCACTTCACGGACTTCAACCCTGAGCATTGATGATGCGGCTGTCCTACGCATCATCTATCACTTTGCCTATCTGTACCGCAACCCAAATATTCGCGGTTTCCGCACCGTAAGTTAGTTATTCTAAACAGATTGGGATCATGATGACGATGGCCGTCTTTGCCTACCTCTGGAAAGCGTTCTGGACATGCTGCCGAGAAGAAGCGTCATTCACTCCATCCGACTAATACAATCTCACCTTCGAGATGTGGAAATTGTTGCGTCCAGTAACACGCTATGATAGGAATTTTATTTAAAATGATACCAAAATATCACTATGTTCATTAATACATTCTCAAAGATAGTAGGCACAGCAGAAAATATTTTGACTAACAGTCTTTCAACAAACATATCTTTCTTTTACACAGGGCTTTGCCAGTGGGAGTAATGAGATAAAAATCGACAGATCTCTGCCAATAAGACTACTTGCTCTTCCTTCTTAACGATGGCAAAGCTCTCATTTTCTGGGGCTCACAAAACATCCTTTCATTTTTTATTCGGGCTTGTATTTCAAGAAATGAATTGCTTGAGTAACAAGGATTTCTTTCAGCCGAACGCAGGGAGCAATAGTTTGCCGCGCTTCTTTGACGTGTTAAAATTGTTTGCTTGGGCCAATAAATTTTTAGAACTCTTTTAAAAAATTCTTCGTATTTTTGTTGAGCAAACGCGAGGTATTATTATTCTTTATTCACGAATAAGCTGACGTTTCGGCGGATTTCGCCTTCCTCAGAGCCGCTTTCTATGAGGTTTCCACTAAGTATGTCTCGTGAAGACCAACCGCACAGAAATCACATGGAAACATAATGTCTTTTAATTTTTTAAATTTCTTTTCTTTATGTTATACATTTTTATTTTCTGCCTACTATAATTTCGCGGCAGGGTACTAAGCGAAATACAACCACAACGTTGCTGAGATATTTGCAAAACTCTGGATCGCAGGTGTCTATGGTGGGGAACGAACGCGCTATTGTCCTTTCCGAGGAGTAGCGCACTTCACCACCACACCATCCGGGTCCTTCGTTCAACAGACAGAAATTAGCAAGCAGCTCAGGTGTGTGTCATGAAGGAATAGAGAGTACTAGTGTCTTTTTAGATTAATTGATGACTTTTCCGAGGTTTTGTGTTATTGTTCATGAAGGGTGACCTTTACGATATCGGCAATTTTTGCACAATCTGCTCTCTGTAGGCCGTCTGCAAACTTTCTACTCGAGTTATCTAGGCGAGATTGGCAGTACACTAGACGAAGGACACCCATGTGAACAAGCAGGATTTCGGAAAGGATTCACTGCGATGCACCACATCCACACAATAACAAGTCCCACTGATATATCGCGAGAGTACAAGAGACCACTTGGTCTCACTTTCGTCGATTTAGAGAAAGTTTTCGACTCCGTTAGGTAGAAGCAGTTATTGAAGCTTAGGACAGTTAGGGAAATTTTCGAAAATTCGACCACAAAAGATGTTACACCTTTTCTAATTCGTGAAGTTGGTACCATACTTGTCCAAGAACGGTTCACCTCCGACAAGTCAAATGGCAGCGCTCTAGCACATCTACTCCAGGATTCCATAGAGAATTGACTCGGTCATCATTCAGCAACATTAGCGATGAAAACGAAAAAAATCCTCCAACTGCAGCCGAACTCCTTAGTAAATCTGAAGGCCCTCGTAGACGATGGATGCGTACAAAAGATACTTGGCAATGTAAAAAGAAAACTACGATCCGGAAAGAACAATAGCGCGTTCGTTCCCCACCATAGACACCTGTTGTCCAGAGTTTTGCAAATATCTCAGCAACGATGTGGTTGTATTTCTTTTCTTTCTTTTTTAAATTTTCTTTTAAAAAAATTTTCATGTTGGGCAAAGCCGTAATTCTTCAACAGTTTTCCTCCGCACTCAGAACTCTAATCGTTCTAATTATCTAAAAATGTCAACTTCCTCATTTAGTAAACTTTGTTTTTTTGAGCACTTGATTGTCTGGAGAGGAAGTGATCGCTTCAATTAATCGGTCCACTTCGTTTCATTGCTTCTTTCGAAATGTACAGTGCCGCTTGACCTTGCATCCACAGAGCAAATTGTTGGACAACCACCTGGTTATATTGCTTAATAGCTTAATTCATGCCGTTTGTTGTATTTTTTGTAATTTTAATGAAGAGCTGGTGTTCAAATCAAACTCATATTCTTCATTGGATTCGATTCGAAGGGAATACTAAGACCCAAATCGCAAGAAACAGTAGCCGTATTTATTTAATTAGAGGGGTACCTCTTAATTGGCTATTCATTTATGTTTTCTAAGTTACCAGGCTGAAACCGGTACATGAAACTGCACGAACATTACCTCTAGTTCCGCCACATATAGAGTTAGCAGGAAACGGAACAAAGGATGAGCACACATTGAGGTAGGTGATACAATTTTACATATTTCGAACGCAAGACTTCAGAACTACGAATTTTTTTCAAAGCACGTTATAAGGAGAAGGACAAAACGATGAACAGGCTTCAAACCTATCGTTATAGTTCGTTTATACTTACTTACCTCATAGTTGAATGATCTGTCTTCACTGTTTGTGCGGGCTCCAGCATAATCTTAATTTTTCGGAGATTTGTTGGTTAAGCCATTCTGGCTCCCTGGAATCCCGAGGTCAGCGTGGACAATGTTTGTCCTAGGCCTTCACCACCACGGGCTGTGGCAGCCCTTATGGATCAGTGGGAATATGCCACCATGCGGCTTTGATACCAGGGCGGTGGTGGATCCTGGCCTTGGTTTGCTCCTCGCTAGGCGTTCTGATGGAAACGCGGGACTCTTTCTGTGCTTAGGAGTCCCCGCCATAGGGATGAATCCTCTGCTAGCCTTCGGAGTTCGTTTATAGTGACGATACATAAAGGATCCATGCAAATTGATTAGCTGATTTCAATCTAGAATTTGTGGAAGGACTTGGCAGTTAACAATACTTTGTTTCAGGACGGCTACTTTCGTTCACATCGCTTATTTCCAAGGAGTGGATTTTGAGAGGCGCGGTGTCATTAATTCTGGACGATTACTGTAGCATGAGAAAACAAAAGAAACCACGAGGATAGACTGATAAGGACGCTAAGCACCAGTGCTACCACACTGCATAAACTTCGTTCTTATTTAAGCTTTAAATTTCTTCTGATGACAATTTCGCATACCTAGACTTCCATAAATACAACTAACAACCGTTTGCAGTTACTAAAAACATAAGTGGCGAAAGGAAAAACATCCACTCGTTAAAATATTGAAGCCATTTGAAAAATTTTTTGCAGCAATAATGACGTTTGCTAGAGGATCCCCATAAAAGAGGATTACTGGTAACGTCAGCACTCTCTTCGTTTCCTTTCATTTCGCGTCCATTGAACTACGCAAGTGTTGCGGACACTGTCTGTTGTCGAGTCTTCACGAATCGGGCAGAATGCTCATTATTTCAAATCAATTGATTGATGTTTTTAAAGACGCATGCGGAATAAAGTCAGGAAAGTAGGGTGTTACACTACGACGTCAAGGAATCCAAAAGAAGAACGCTATAAAACACTGAGATATTCACATATGAGAAACCACTTTCTTAGTTTGCTCTCAGAATTTTTCCAATTTCCGTAAGAAAATTTCTTCTTCAATCGTTCTCGTTAAGCGATTTTCATCCACAGTTCCAAAAATATGATGAGGAAAACGAGGTTGTTATTAAAGCATTTATGAACACACAATTGCCGACGCTCTCTCTTGACTACTTCATAACCTGAAATGATCAAGCTGACAAGCAATCCACTCTGCCAAACAGTTCACAACCTCAGCAGACGAAGCGCAGCACATACGTTTCTACTTGTGTGATAAAGAGCAAATTGGGACACGCAAGCAGCACATGAGATCGATCTCCTCGCCCCAGGCTCACTATGTTTTCTACCCTCCGGGGTCGTAAATTGGTGCCAGACTTCTCTGGGAAGATAGTAGCACTGGCTCGATACAAAGAAAGGTATGCATTCAATCACCTCCAACGATGTCTAATCAAGTCGAATGCATGGCGCATCCCTCAAGGATTGGTCGAGTCCGACAGCCATACTCTTTACCCCTTACTATAACTCCTACACCGTGCCATGGAACCCGTACTAGAAAAATATTCTCCAACACAGATTCTTTGTTTAAGCTCGAATCTAAGCTAAAGCTTGAATGAAGGCGCGCTTACAAGGAGCAATCAAAAAAGTAATTGCGACAACCAAATAAGCTGCACGATATACATACTGCTCCTAATGAAAACGAAGATCTGTGTAGCATTTTGAAAACTTCATAAGAAATAAAACTTATTGAAAACGCACAGTTTCCTACGGATATTCTGCCGCGTGAACAACACCTAAGCATACCACAGGTCGCATGTATCTCTGAAGACTACTGTCTTTTATCTCAGTACCGAAACCACTGACTGGATGACAGAGGTGGTGGATTGTGTAGCAAGGAATGTATCTACTCACTTGAATGTTCTGGCACAGTTTCTCTACTAATCGATTATCGCTGCCATAAAAACGGATCAAAGAGACAAGCACCATTTAGTGCGTTCACCGCCGCGTTGCTGTCCTTATTAGTCTCTTGACTGAAACAAAACAGAATACACATTGGTGGAATTTAATGTCGAGCGTTCTTTTTCACGAAGACGTCGTCGTATTTCTAATCGACTAAAAGACCGGAAAACGTGCACTCACCTTCCTACGTTCCTCCCATCGCATTTCTATGCAGTTGAGACTTGACATAGCCATGTCGCGAATTCCATGGAAAAATGTTTCCTAAAATTCAGACGAAACAGGCAACACCAAGGAGGACTCTGTAGTTAAGACTTAAACATTCAGAGAAAAAAATGAACAGTCAGTTATCAAAGAAAAGTTGACAACAGATGGTTCACAACGGTCAACTCGACCCTGAGGGAAATTTGAGTATTTCTCAACAACGAATAAGATCAGCAAACGTAATTACTTGTGATTCTCATCAATAACTTATATCTACATATGAAAACGATCTGTGAACCACTGAATGCAAGCACCTCAATGTGGACGAAGCATACCATGGAAAAAGATGACTATACTGCAGGGACGGAACAAATGAGAAATGTACTATGACTAACAAGATGCATGACACCATCATGCAGTCCTGGCTTTGTCTAGATGAGAAAAACCCTTCCTACAAATAGCGACAACCACTCAAGCGATCTACACCACTGTACAAACGTGCAGAGCCAGTTTCAGAACATAGCAAGGAGAAAAAAAAAGAATGTTCTCATGCCGTCAGCACACACAATACTACATCTCCTCTTCCATATCTATTAAAGTAGAAGAAAACAGACCTTAACAAACAGAGCAGTGGCAACGTTGCACAACACATACTTTGCGGGCGAAGTACACTTGCAGAGGCAGCAAACGATACTTACACTTGACAAATCAGATGGAGAATGAACACTCGAAATCGAATAAAATACGCGATAGGAACTACTACCATTTGCTAATAACGGCCCAAAGCAGAAAATACACTACGGTTTGGGTACTTCGAGAACCACAACCGTAAAAGAGACAAACGAGAAATCGATATCGATTTTTGAAAAAATCGCTAGGTACTATTCTATAAACGACGTTTCAAAACAATAAACAGAAGACGTTGTTTAAAGAAAAAAAGAAGGAAAGCAATTTTCCTTAAAAGTCGTCTTTCAGTTAATCTCACTAACGATAAGCAAAGTGTTCTCTTCCATTGATAAGCTTACACGAAGCTAATGGAAGAAGCCATTCGGCTAACATCTTGGCGCCTTCTAATTGCTTGGATTCAAATTGACACAAGACCATTGTTTACAATGCTTCAATCTTCAGACGTGGGGTCTTCATAATCAAATCGGGTCGAATTCAACGCAGCACTGCTCCAAGAGGTGATTCGACTAGATGCGATCACGAAGATCCACAACGGAAGACGGAAGAACTGCTACTAATCCGCTCGAACCAATTCAGCTCTGAAGAAGACGAAGGCGCCGGAACGTTAGCCGAATAGCGTTTTTTGTCAACCTTGTGTTGGCTCACCAAGAAAGAAAGAGAAGCAAAACAAAACCTAAAGTGTTCTGTACAACGATACAGTAAGAGGACCATGACTTACATGCAGACGAATAGACGTCTGCCGATAAATTGAACAAATACAGGGATTGAAAAAGCAGTTATTTCCTCAAAATTAAAAATTCATGCTGCCAGTGAATCAGTAGACATTTGTGGTCCATTTCCGACCAAACGGCAACCTCCATGGAGGTTCACTGCTAGACGCGTGGATGTACACCAACGCATTTACAGTTGCGCTGTTGGCCACTTCTCCGAAGGCTGTACCGTCTTGAAACGTAGCCATTGCTTCGCACATGGCCTGTAAAAACACAGAGATTGACTAGATTGTGGCAAATGCATGGTAGTGTTTGTATACGTCCACAATAGCCCCATGGTGAATGATTTATTTATTAAGGCGGCATTCCCACCACCGCTGATATTGCAAAAGCCGTGATTTAAAAGAGCTGTTCTCTACACAATAAATTCCACAAACATTGTTGTCGGGACGACTTTGTCCTTCTCTATGAGCTATGGAATGATTACAACAACAAAAGACTGTTGTTTGTGATAAAGTAATAAGACGCCTACGCTACGGATACATTTTAGAAGGCACACACGCAAATTTGCATGACCGCCGCTTAGAACGAAAAGTAGTTTCATCTCGATTCCAGAGAAAGAGAAGTTGTCCGCCACCCGTTGTCAGCAGATAATCAGCGAAGTTGACTTTCCGATAGATAGACAACATTACAGATGAGTCCATTCCCTACCACTCTGGCATATACGTTATATTTAATGTGTGTCACTATGGTGCACCACTCAACTACAGTGCCGACAGCATTCGAAAATGTTTTGCGGAGTATACAGAGCCCATTTCTGTACTTCTTGTACCCACCAATTTACTATAGTGATAACGATTAATTACAGTGGCGTATTCATTAAAACCGAATAACAGTATCTGGCAAAAAAGTAAACTTTATATGCACCACCTAAAGGAAGGTGTTCGCTTTCCGACAACTAGAGGATTTCATGAGCTGAGAACTTACGAAACTTATAGAAAAGACCTGATTTCGAAGCTCAAAAGGTGTACATATTAGCAAATCCTACTACGTTGAAATCGTCAATCGTTTTTCGTTAATTCTAAAAGTCAAGAAACAAATTCTACTGTTTTGAATCACGTCAGAATAACTGAAGAATGATTGACACCTCATTGACAGAAGCATTGAAGGAGCTGGAAATGCGAAATAAAAGAAAACGAACCTGCTGTGCTGCACGTCGAAGATCTGAGGGAAGTCAATTAGAGGACGATTAATGGTGAATACGATCATGAGGAATTCAGGAGTGGTCAGTGACAATAACACTGCGGTGTCTCGCGAATAGTGGACCTTCGATGAATGCAGGCCTGGTATACATCGACAGTTTTTGCAACGATGCACAGAGACGACACATTTCTGTGAACTCTTTGTTTATCGCCGACACTTGGAAGCTGATATAGAACAAGACCTATAGGTATTGATAACAGAAGAATATATTGTGGTAAACGATAAGCGCTGACCACATGAAGCAATTCATCTGCCTGCACAGTAATATGGAAATTATTACACCGCTACGGTAGACTGTTGGACTCTGTCCCTGGTCTTCGATCTAGCCCTATCCCTTCCTAGTTTATAAAGTGAAGTAAATTGCAAAGCTTGTAACCAATTTCCACTTTGAAGACAAGACGGTAGGCAACCAACACCAAAAGTTAAGACGATAAGACCCGTCACAGAATCTGTCAGTAAGGACTTCAGCAAAATGGGCAGATCCTCTAAATTGCAGGATCCCTCCTGTTATTTAGAATTGCTGTTTCATTTCACCAATACATGCTAAATTAAGAAGCACAAATTCGGCATCAGAAGTCCTACGCGCGGCTTGCTGAATGATGTAGGCTATCAGAATCACTATGATTGATGTACAAGCACTCTATTGGCTGAGAACTCATTATCGGGGAGGACTCATCACATTGGCACCCGGTGAGAAAACCGAAAAAGCTTTAGAAAACTTCAACCAACTGCAGAACGAGCAGCATACGAGACACCACAACAGAAGTGGGGCAGTGTATTGTTAAGGCGGAAAAATGGAATGGATTTCCATGAATCCTACTAATGAAGCGACCCTTCCCTTTGAACTCTGCAAGCACACAGCTGACTAAAACCTGTAACGGAAAGTTCCTCATTGATCCAAGAGTCCAGATTATAGCTCTAAGTGCGGCTTTTCGTCTACCAGAACCACGCTATCGGCATGTTGCTTCTTTGTAAATAAGGCTGAAAGAAAGCCGAGAACACGGAAACGATGTGTAGTAGATTACAATACAACATCAAAGATTTAAAACTGGAAATATGGTGAAGTATGCTCAGGCTGTCCACAGAAGCACCCGTCGAGGAAAACGTTATTGTTTAAACTGCTTCTACACTGACCAAACCAATTGCACATATTTGCTACAAAGTGGAAACGCCATCTAAGGAGCTGCCTGGAGCCATATCGAGTACTATGCTAGAACTGTTGACTGTAGGTAAGAATTCCAACGTGCATGCAAAAATCTATCAAATGGACGCAGATTATACGAGTTGTACATACAAAAATTGGGAATTGTAAATCACAAAATGAATGCACCTCGATATGACGTCCAAGGTAACAGTGGAAGGTAGTGCCAGTAAAACATGATGACCATTTCTGAAGAGAAGCTGAAGCATATCGATAAACTCACAGACTGTAAACACTAAGGCACTCCAAAAAAGCGTCCTTACAATCTACTAGTTTAGCATAGCAATAAAGTACTCTTAAGTGTCAAACTTTGGCTTAGAAACAGCAAAGAAGACATCTCTGCACCCTCACCGGTCCCTTTCATCTCTCGTATTGTCGTGAGATCTTCCAAATGAAGTTTTGCAAGGTCAACTTTTATTTCTTGAATATTGTAACTTTTCATGGCAGGGTGTTATGTGTGGTACAACCATAACGATGCTGAGACATCACAATGATAACTTTTTATTTGATGCCTACTATAATTTTTCACCGCAGGGTATGACACGAAATACGGCTACAATGATCCCGAGATATTTGCAAAACTCCGGACTTCAGGTGTTTGCGGTGGAAAACGAACGCGATATTACTCTCTCCGGGGGCTTACGCGTCCACCACCACATCATGCGGATCCTTCGTTTCACCGGTCTCTCAGCTAGTTCTATCGATCAGTGACATCAGCAATCACCTGTCACTGACATGGAGAGCACAAATCAGCAATGAACCTAGCTAAGCGAGGTTGTAGTTAATGTCACAATCCTAACATTTTATTGGCTACCTACTATTATTCTTCACGGCAGGGTACGATCAGAAACACTGTGGTCTATTTCCCTCATAACCTGCCGTAAAAAATTATAGTAGGCAGCAAATAAAAAGTTAACATTGTGATTTAGACTATAGCTTCAGCTTAGCTAGGTTCACTGACGATTTGGACTCTCCAGATCAATTCCGCTGACTGGTCATTACTGATGGCAGTGATCGATAGAGGTAGCTGAGAAAGAGACAAAACGAAAGACCCGCACGGTGTGGTGGTGGACGCGTTAGGTCCTTGAAAGGGTAATAGCGCGTTCGTTTCCCACGGCAAACACCCGCGGTACAGAGTTCTGCAAACATTTTAACACCATAGAAGTTACAGTTCACAACATACCCTGCTGCTAAAAAGAGTAGGCAGCAAATAAAAGGTTAAGATTGTGATTATAAACTATACTGACTTCAGTCACAAAAGAAATATTAATGAGAGTAGATAAACCTTGGAGAAGATCAGCGAGGAATCCTTCATGACTAATTCTCCGTTAGTAACGACAGGAAACTAAAAATTCACATTACATGGATTCATGGGATTCGCAACCAACTACGCTCTCGATGAAAGAAAAGCCTGCACTTACCGAGGACGTTAGTGGATAGCTTCACTAAATATAGAAGTCAAATTTTTTTGGTAACACAATCCCAATAGGGTGCCTGTGGCACAGTGCATGGAGGCGCCACAGCGACACATATGTGGAATCGACCCCTACGCCCATGGCCCACCAAGCCTTCCATCCCTCGGTGTCCGCAAATTGGCACCAGACTTGTCTGCGAGGATAGCAGCACTGGCCCGAAAACAGCAAGTCTTACCTGTCCACAAGATGTCTGGCAGTAAAAAAGACGCTCTTGTAGTCCTTTGAGAAACGTACCTAGGACTTCGTAACTGGATTAACAGGATTAACTCTAACGATTTCGTAGAAAAACCCGTAATAATCAAGAGGCGCTCGGCCCTATAACACTGTAACTGTGATATTACCTTAAAAATGTTATGTAAAAAACATAGTCAATGAAACATATACTACCGTACGAGAAAACGGATATGACTGGTAGTGATAAGCAAGCAGGCTCAAATCACTGTTATCGCAGACGTTTGAAACCTAAATATTATGTTCGCGGAATACAGAAAAAAATCGGGATAGGGTGTGGTAAACCTAAGCAGATCCAGAAGTGAAACAAAATTGAACAGTGGAGATATTTCAAAGTGCTTCTCGCATGATTATTTAATTAGCAGTTCTTTGGACCTTACCGTTTAACCAACTTGTCTTAAGAGATTACCAGCACACTAAAGCGGAAGCTGCACCTCGCTTTCGCCACACTCCTCTATCTAATTTCTCTCTACTAAATTCCTTTGTTTAATATGCAGCAATTTCCCCAACACCGCTGGAGCCATCTTAAACCGCAGCGGCAAAAGCTAGCTATTTCTCTGCTCTCATTCTAAAAGAAATTGTTTAGTCTTCAAAGCTATTAACGATTGAAACCAATTATATATATATATATACATATATATATATATATATATAAAATCATCTCCAACGAGAACATCCTGCAAATATTATCACTCACTGGAAAACATCTCGACCGAACTATCCACTTGTATTCACTCTCATTTATTTTCACTCAGACAACAAACGGCAAATCAAACAGATAAATTAATAGACCATGCATCATTGGAACATTACGTCTCATGAGTAGGACTTACCCTCGTCAACGATACTGCAATCAAGGATAACAAATAGTGCTATATAGAGCAATTACAACTGAGAAATTGACGGGTTCACAGAGTGCTCTTTGTTTCCGCGAAGATCATTGTCTAATGAGAAGTCGACAATGAGAAGTAAACAGCCATTCATAGCTTCCATAAAATGTTACGCTGTAAAGAAGTATCACACATTTACTCACTCCTGTTTACCTTTTCACTCGAGCACTAACCTTCTACGCAGCGCATTCCGTGCGATTGCGGATTTAGCTTGCACCGTGCTCAAGGGTTTTTGGATCAGGAGTGGCAAATAGTGTTAAAAGGATGCAGGACAAAGCTCTCGGCGTTGATTGAACCCTAAGGGATACGTCATGCATTCGACCTCATCAAACATAGCTTCGAGGTGATTGAATGCATATCTGGGCTTTACGATGACTAGCGGTTAGCAACCGATGTATCGAACCAATGCTGATATCCTCCCAGACAAGTCTGGTGCCAGTTTGTCGACCCTGAGAGATGGAAGACCTGGGGACAATGGACGCGGAGATCGATTCAATCTGTGCGTTGCAGGGCACCTTCGACCGCTGCGCCATACGCGCCGCACCAGCAAATAATACTATGTAAACCAATTAATTGCAACAACTCACGGATTCTGAAGGTGCTCCTTTTCCATTTATCGTCTAACTAGAGAAACCATAATGATGGACAAACGACTATTTCCAGATTCTATCCCACGCAACGTCAACAACAACTTCTACACCTCTATTCATTCTCGTTTATCTTTTAGCCCCAGCATCACAATTGATTTGAACAGCGCATTTCGGCTCATTTCGAAAGTAAGTCCTAGTAATGTGGTCGGGTCACAAGTTTCAAATGACAATCGATAGACAAAATAAACGAAAAAGCTGTACAAAACCATTTCCATATTCGGTTAGGGGAGCAATAACCCTGGAAACATGAACACGGGAGAAACACCAATTTCAATGGGACGTACCCCGTATTCTTTGTAAGCAGAAGGTACCTTCAACAGCAGCGAAAATAGGAACACGAGTAAGTCACAACCACTGGCATTCGCGAGATAACCACTGATCGATAAGTGCATATCCCCAGAAAAGAACATTTCCCAAATTAGTACACTGAGGATCTGCGCCTAGTCTACGCCAAATATATGAAATGTTCAACTCGTAGATTACCGCCATTAAATTTATTAGCACAGAAATCAATACTGCTAGTTTCAGTGCTCAATACTGCGTGTTACGACCAACACATAAATTCTCAAGATTCCGAATTTCTGACTTTCAAATGTCTTTATTGGCAAAGAATCCTTGTCGTCAAAAAAAAAACAAAATGGTAAAGCAGAAAACTCATCGATAAAGATACAGACGGCAACGTATGGCTTAATCAAAAACAGAACAAAGTGGAAATGTAAGCACTGCGATATCTCTCACATGCTCAACGTTGTTACATTTAAAGAGCGATGCCACTTTGACAATTTGTGATCGCCTTGATCGCCCTCTAAATTCTTCCGCACATCATCGATAATGAAACGTCTCCATTAACTACAAAAGAGACAACCTTGCATAAAATAAGAGAAAACTCAACAACTGGTTTTCCTTCTGAGCAAAGAAAAAATTGAGCGGCGAACTCGGCAAACACGACAGCAGCACTGAGAGGAACGAAGAAATCAACAGTGTAAGCTTTGCATGAGAACAAAACAGCGTTCTTCTCAATAAACTAACACTATGAATTTGAAAAAGACATTCTTCAACAGCAGAGATGATCCCGAAAGCAAAAACGTTAGAAAATGAAGAGCAGAACACCTTAAGGACAATCATAAAACAAGGGAGCATTGAACGAATTCTGCAGTGGTCCGTATCATATTCCGAACACACACCGGAAAGGAGAAGTGTGTTTAGTTCGATTCTGCAATGAAAATCGTGTATTGCAGGGATTGGCCTTGAATACGACAAAAATAAAATGCACCCAAAAAAGCCTACATGGTTCCCGAAAGCGACTTCAGTACAGTCTAAAAAGTTACTCGCGATTAAACCCACCCCCTGACCAACAACAGCTCTTTACAAGGTAATCCTTGCGCCGAAGAAAGGAAGAAAGAAAGCCTCCTACGAAAATATACCATTCTCCTAATGTCGCTCATGGGAGTAGAAACTGCTGGACGTTTCTTAAACGCTACAGAGACAAATGGATACTTCACTGTTGGCCAGAGAAGCTTATAAATCTCGGAAAGTGATGATATAGGTGAAGAAATGAGGATGTCAACAATTGCACTCACTAAAGACATGCGTTCTGCGAGTAAATTTCTGAATTATAGGATTATATGATTTCACTGCATACGTCAACTTTCCATGGTGACAGGGAACAGCTGTACCCAGCATTTCTGCCCAACGCTTTTCGAACATTAGTTTTTTATATGAGACGAATAGCAGGCGAACCGCTAAATCGTTACGTAACAATTAGAAAAGCATCCAAAATAGTCAACTGCAAGGCGAAGCAGAGAGAAGGAATGAGGATATACAATAAAAATAAAGCAGTCGAACCTACTGATCATTACCTCCGCAGAGTTCTTCGATGAGGCGCGCTTCATGGCGAAGCTCAGCACAAATCCATCACTTGTGGACGACGTTGGCAGCAAATCAGTGCTGTGTTTAACTCAACACATTTCCATTTACCTAGAAAGGAGACTTGATAACACAGAAAACACGAAAACCCTGGAGATTCAAAAAAGTGAAAACTACCGGCTAAGAGATAAAAGCGGAAAGCAATTCCTCACATGGATGACTACAACATGAAAACACATTAAGGTAGATGACCTCTTGTATGTCACGATCATCGTTCAAAACCTTCCGTTCTCAATAATGTGCTGTATAACATAGTTGCTATAATAGCCCATAACAAGCGAGCCGATGTTTGCATGCAGCGCTTCCAGAACAGGTGTTTTCTACTCTTCTACGCAATGATCGAGCACTCTTTAAATAATTCTGCACCTAAACGGATGCATGGGTAATTGTACAATCTAAAACACATTCGTAACGATAGAAAAGCACTAAACGGCATGCGCGTTAGACTGTACAAATTCCTAGAGATACATAATGGATATAAAATGGGATATAGCTGAAACACAGTGGTCTAAAAAGTCCGAAAAAGACGCTAAAATAAGCACACTTTACCGCACAGTCTCATGTGTAACGGAAACGATGACGAACTGGAAACATTCAGGTTTCACATTCAATCAATATCATGGTTTATTTTTATTTAAATGAGACATAAAGATGGGAAACAATAAAAGGTTTAAGCTCAGAATGGTAACAATCTGTGGAAAATAGTTAGCGGTCACGCAAAGACTACACTTGTCATTGTACCCTCTAACACACAAAGGTATTTCTTTTACCACGGTTAGACAAATAGATATTAAGCCAGTAAGCAAAACAACCCCATCCCAAGTGTTTAAATGAGAATTCTATTCTAGGAGTAGGCTTATTGACTCCTCATATTTGACACTTGATACTTGAACGACCCGTCCTCACCGATTGTGCGGACCCCAACATAATCAACATTTATCGGAAATTTGCTGCTTAAGCCAATGTGGTTCTCTGGAACCCCGAAGTCAACCTGCCCAAGTGTGCCCAAGTTTTCACCACCACGGGCAGTCGCAGCCCTTGTGGACCAGAGGGAGATTTGCCACTCAGCGAAGAGTTTGATAACAGGAAGGTAGTGAATCCTGGCATTGGTTTACTCTTAGCTATGCTTCCTGATGGAAACGTCGAACTCCTTCTCACACTGGAAGACAGTTGCAGGGGGGTGAATCCACCCGCTGTACATCGCAGCCCGACATCAAGGAACACCTCCCAGCCAGGATGACGACGTAAACCGTTGTGAGGAATTATGAAAAACTGAGATAGAGAAAGTTCTCGAGGGTGGCAGTAAATAGTTTTCGCGAGATGGTATCGCCTTGCCTAACCTCTCTTCTGACGTCGATGTTAATATCGTTGTGCAATGATGATTTCTTGGTTGAGAAATTTTTGTAAAAGTCACTACGAATCTTCGTGTACTGAATAGAGACTCCATAACTATCAAGGGCTTTCATGACTGCTTCTGTCTCAACTGAGCCAAAAACCTTCTTCGGATCGATGAAAGTTAGATAAAGCGGTACTTGATACTCTCGCGATATTCAAGTGGGCCTTGTTATCGTGTGGTCTATCGTGTTGAATCCTTTTTGAAACCTTGCTTGTTTACGTGGCTGTCCTCCGTCCAGTGTTCAGTCAATCCTGTATTGGATGACTCGATTGAAAAGATTGTAGACTACAGACAGCAGAATGGGCGATAGTTGCCGATATCGTGCAGGTCACCCTTCTTGAACAATAACACGGTCCTGCTGGTCTTCCACTTAGTAGGAACCTTGCATTCGGACACGTAACGTGTGAAGAGCCGAGCCGGTGTGTTTCTGAGGACTGGCGGAAGGTTGTTCATTTTTTCCATTGCCTTTCTGGACGCTGTAATTGTTCCGTCTGGACGCCGGAGAGCAATCATTTTGGTTTTGTAATTGGCAAAGCTTCGGTGGGCTTTGCGAATGCTTTTCCCAGTCTCTACAGCTTCGGCCATTACTGCTGCTCTTATCTCTGATCTCCTTTCATCGCCTCTCTGCATTCATTGCTTTGCAAGTTCGGACTGCCTGCAGACGCGAAGTAACGTCCGAACTTGCACGCTGTGATTCCACGCTGGCGTATCAACTTGAGTGTTTTTGGAGACAGGCATCTTTTGTCGACTTTCAAACTCTAAGCTTTCATCGCGCCAGAGTGAAGATGTCGAATGAACCGATTGTATTCTTCGTGGATATTGTCACACTAAATGACACTTAGAAGTGATGAGTAAATTCCGAGTGAGACTGTGACACCATGAGTCCAGGGTCTCCAGAATCGTCTAAAAGTTAGCAATCGAAGCTTAAAGATGCGTGTTAGCAAACCAGTTTAAGCTCACAAACGGGAGTTCGTAACAGCAGCTAGTCTGAGTTATTATTACTGATCTTATTTGGATATGCGAATTCCAGTTTTCTTCTTTAATCGTGGTTTTTCTCTATTGCCATTCGGAGTCGCCACTTTTCGTTCGTATGTGATAAACTGCATTTATCGACAATGAAGATTCTACAATTCGTTATTTTACACTTAAATAAAACGCTCTGTCAGAGCCGCGGGTTAAAATTATGGTTACAAGGGTGCTTTAATAATGAGATTGGTTCCATAACTGAAGAACGCTAAACCGGAAACCGTAGGTATTGAAGGACATGCAGGAGTATGGGTAGCAATTATTGATGAAGAAGCAGGTGAATCGGCTGTGCAACGCTATGAATATCGCCCAGTTTCCATGGATCCAATTTTACAAGAATATCTCGCAGTAAGAAAACTGGAAATGGAATGCATAATACAACACGAATACATCGAAGATGAGAGCAACTTCCGGAAAAAGTGTTCTCGATGGAGAAAAATGATGTTTTGAAACCTGTCACTTTCATCGTGTCTATCGTTTACCACGTCAAACCTTGTGAGTTCCTTAGCTCATCGTCTCCATCCTGTTCGCCGCTACACTTCGAGGCCATACCGCACGTGGGAGAGTGTATTGTAAAACGGTGTCAAGCACAGTATCTACTCATTTCACTCCGCATAATCACAGCATTTAATCGCCAGTCAACGAAAAACCGTGCGAACAAGATCTTTCGATTTCAGAAGATAGTCGACTAATTGGAAAAAATAAAACTGATAGATGATATAAAACCCTGCCCGTGCTTGGTCAGATGTAGATAATGTCTGTTTTGAGAAGAATACCTAACAATTTTTGCTGACCAAATATTTTTTCTATTTGATCCTTCTTCACGTCTACTGTGCGGATAGCAGCACATCTTACTTCCAATTCGTTTCTTCGTCCACGTTTTTGCGCGTTGTTTTGGGTGCTGCTTGAGGATTTCCATTTTCTCATTAGCATCATACCTTTCTTCTAGAGCTTCCGTAAAAAACTCTAACCATAGGGTCGGTGGTCTTCCAATAGTGCATTTGACATTCCGAGGAATCCAGTCACAAATGGCTCTTGCCCATCGGTTGTCATTCATACGCATTACGTGCCCGCCCCACCTTGACTTCGACTGTTTCACGTACAGAACGGCACCTTTGATTTTTCATCGTTGACGCGGAACGGAGCCTCGGATCCCATCCCTTACTTGCGTGGAACGGGATACTCCGAGCATCGTCCATTCGACTGCGCGTTCACCAACGCTGAGTGACCTTTCATCCTACTTACACAGCGGCCAGGATTCTAACGCATGGGCAGGAAGTACCCTTGAGTCAAAAAGGAAGGAGGCGATACTGCCGAAACGTCAGCTAGTGTTGTATTGTATTGTGTTTTTCTATGGAAGTAAATGTATGTGATAAGTTTAAATTATTCCCTCTTTATCAGAAAGTTCTTCGTGGACGTTCTTCCAATTTAGACGAATTAAAATCTCCACTAGCGAAAAGGATGGAAACAAAGGACCAAGTAACCCTCGATCACAACTATCTTCGCATTCGATGGAATAGTGAGAGGCTTCTCATTTACACAATTAACACATTTAGCGAGAAATTTTACAAAAGTTGGTCAAACTGGTCCATATAAAGTGCCGCTTGAAATGTCCTGTGAAAACAGGAAAAACTATAGGACTGAATTTCTTCGTATTTTTGTTGAGCAAACGCGAGGTGTTACTATTCTTTGTTCACGATTAAGCTGACGTTTCGGCGGATTTCGCCTTCTTCAGAGCCGCTTTCTATGAGGTTTCCACTAAGTATGTCACGTAGAGAACAACCGTACAGAAATCACGTGGAAGTATAATGTGTGGCAGTTATAGGACTGAACTAATGCGGAATTAACTAGTCACCTTTCCAAGAGCCTTCTGCTTATTTCCATTGAACTCAATTTTCCATCCAAGAGAGTGTGTCTGTCAATCACTTTCGACCATTGGCACTCAGAGCTCTCTATTCTTTCGGGGGATCGGAGAATCCTGTAACGAAGAAAATTGCTCAGCAATATTATCCCCTATTGCATTGTTTGAAATGTAATGAGGGCACAACATGGCAGCATTAAATTCATAGGTATCTCCACCATAAGGTTCCAAATACAACGAACTTTGGCAATGCACGAAGTGGTGGTCTTCGGCATGATTGAGAAATACTGCCTGACACCATGGATGAACAGATTATAGCAAGCAGAGCTAATATTGGATTGCCATGTACTTGCGCATCCTAAAGTGGTTTGCTAAGTGACGAGGGAAAGAAGGTATTTGGCTCGTTCCCGAACACACAAAATTCAAGATTTCTACAGCGCCTTCCGAACATATCAAGACGCGAATACGAAAACAAGACTACCTACATCAGAAGCCACCCAACGACACGCATATCGTCTCATGCAGAAGCGACAGCAAAATGCCGCACCAAGGTCAGTGAAGAATCGAGAGGTGTCCGAACAGAACGTAAGAGATTAGGAACAGCAGCTGAGAAGTCAAAGCATGCTGATGTTAAAACTGAAAGGAATGTCAGATAATCACAACTCACACTGTTCGGTATCCTAGGAAGGCGAACATTCTAGACGTTCCCAGGTGGCTACGACGAACATCCGGCCCAGTTCCACTGCACGACTGCGCATGGTCCCACATCGGAAACCTCCTCTGACACTGTGTTTCTGAAAGCTAAGACGAGTCTTTGTATGAGCGGATTCGAGAAACAAAAATCGCCTCATGAAAACACAGCACCTTAAACGAATTCGGCAGATGAGATGCCGTTCGGGAGCGTTCGAAAATGTTTGGTGAAAGCTGCCAGGAAGGAATGCTTTCTTCAAGTTCTGGCGCAATCAGTCACAAAAACCTAAAACGCCAAAATAAGCTTAAACGCTATCACTGTTCTGGACAACATTAACATAAACAACATTAAAGGAAAAGCATTTATATGAAGAGAGGAATCCTAGCATCTCACGAGAAGTTATGTAACTGAATTGATGAGAAATAGTAGAACTATGACTGGATGAACTAGTGTGGACCTTATTACAAACCGGACTCAGTCGTTAAGGGAGAGTTGCTCGAGTGAGGTGAGCTCTGGTTGGGCAAAAGAGATGGAAGTGGCAATGGACACCAATGACGTCTAAAACACTACACCATAACGAATCACCCAAACTCTATGCAAATGTGAACAGTATGCTTATCGATCGCATCAAAGGCCACTGAAAAAGAGCAGCTGGAATGTGCCTTTTTCTGAAAAGAAAAGTATCAACACAAAGACAAAAGGAGACGATGCAAAAGGACGTTAAACACGGGTCCTCATCAACGTGACAACTACCACACTCCATTATGCCGTAAAATTCTATGTGTTGTGTGCAGTCACGGAGAACGCACTTCATTCGCGGCGTCCTTTATCACACGTGTTGCTAGTTCCCAGACCGAATCTGGGTCAGAAAGAGGGTCGGTGTGGTTTTGGAATGTTTGCATGTGGCAAGAGCGGTAGGTTCTATGCGGCCTTCGAGAAATTGAGATGTCGAGCACCTTGATCGTTATCAACAGTCTCTGTTACTCACACTGTGGAACAGCCACGAGACGGAATCAGCCATGTTATCTCATATGTGCTGCTTTCAGAGCATAGCACTATCCCATCGGCTCTGTTAATGTCACACGAGATATTTCACTACCGCCTTCGCTAACAACAGTCTCTTCGATATGTCCAATCAGGTTTCTAGAACATTCCCAACCACTGTGTGAATAAAGTCGAGCCCACCTCTCAATCATTGCTTTTTTGGCCTTTTGACAGTCACTTTTCCAACTTGCGTAGGGTGTATTTCGGTATTTCCGCGCATTTTCATACTCTTGAATGGGTGCGTAGAGCGCAGTGGTCAGAGGCGCCCTTCAACACACATGGGATCGATCCCGCGCCCCAGACTCACCAAGACCTCTATCCCTCCGGGGTCGGCAATTGAGTACCGGACGTGTCTGAAAGGATAGCAGCACCAACTCGGTACATCGGCAGGCCATTGTGGGTCATTGTAAAGGCCAGATATGCATTCAATCACCTCCAACGATGCTTAATGAGGTCGAATGCATGGGACACCCCTCAGAAACTGATCAACGCCGAGAGCTCCATCCTTTGTACTTTTTTTACACCTTCGTATTCCATACGACAACTAAGATTGATCGTAGTGATCGAGAATTAGAAGACGACCAGTTATTGGTCGAAGAAGTGGAATTCATGCGACTGAATTGAGTGAGAATTAGAAGAATTGGACTTCACTGCTCACTGTTCATCGAGAGTAAACAAGGAGTAGCAGAAGACGGTAACTACAATGAGAAATCTTGTGTAGCTTCTGTCTAGTGGTGTGAAGAAAATGGATAGAAGGACAAGATAGAGATGACGATGATGATGATGATGACGATGATGAGAACGGCGAAGAGTAGTCGTAGGACTGTGGGGTGCCTTATGTCAACAAAGGCAACCAATTTGGAATGGATCTACGGCTTCGTTGTGGACCACCTTGTTAATGAAGAGTCCTATTGGATCTAACACAGCGACAAAATATGTGTTTAAAAAGTCGTTGGTCCAGCATTATTTGACCGACAACGCTTGTCAATGGCTATAAAGGATAAAGCAACTTCTACAAGATTGGACCACTTATGTAACTCATTATAAGAAATTTCGAGAGCTTAGACGTCACGGATAGCACAAACATGTTCGTTTACGTGTGCGTATGCGTGTTGCGTAGAGACTAGCAAAATGCAGCGTCCAGTTGGTTTGCACCAACACAATCAGAAAAAGAGACTTCCTCTGTGGTGGCCGTTAAAGCAGAAGTTCATTCGAGAGTGCACAACAAAATACGATGCCGTGGCGGAGTAACGGTACAAAAGAAACGTTTCGATCCTAAAGACCATTGACGGTTGGTTCGATGGTTAAAGTAGGCAACTACAGGTTATCTTTTCCGATGATTCCATTCTTTTGAAATCAAGCATTATTCAGGTGGACGCAGGTGTTCTCCAATATTGAAGATGCAAAAAGGAAGCATGACATTTTGTGGAACCTGAAACGACGTTCGTGAGAAATAAAGTGTCTCCTTGTGCTTAACTAGGGGTAGTTTGTGCATTGTCTTGAAGGTTGAACTTTAGTGTCTTGGAAAGAAATTCAACGCATGAAAAGGTTTAGCTCGGAAACCGAGCGAAGCAAACAACGTTTTTAAATTGTCAGCGCAAAAGAGGTTCACGAGAACGGAACGCACTGAAGAACAAAATATCAACCCTCACACTTCGATCTTAGATTCCTCTAGCTAAGAATTTTGTTCATTTGCCAAGCATTTCTTAGAAAGGAAACACCTAAATGAATTAGTTGAACAAAGGAAGTAATCGGCATAGAAGGTCAACTTTGAACCTAAAAAGGCATAGATATTGCACCAACAGGTGAATTCCTAACGCGGTTGGATTCAAGGGATGGTGCCCACGCCCACGCGGAGCCGGTGATCTGCGCAACAGTACAAGTGGTTATATTTATGTGTATTCGGGAAAGCATATGTTTTCATGTTTCACTATGTATACAAAGTGTATTGCGTGGATCGAAATGGCCAAAACTTCGTAGAAGAGGATAATTAGAACGCGTAAGCAAAGTAGGCCGTATTCAGTTCCTGTTAGAGGGCGGGGTTCACATTTTTGAGCTACTGTATGATCTGCGAATAACAAGCTTCTTTGTCGCTTTAAATGACTAAGGACTCAATAACGACTAAAGGACAGCTTAAATGACATAGTGGATGGTACTTGTTCGGACGATTTCGAAGGTTTCGCTCCCATTTCTGCATGAGTTAAAATAAAATCACCAACTAGAGCATATCGATTTTGTACAAACTGCATTGTCAGGCAATGGACTGAAAATAGAAGGAATCTATACTAGAAGAAAATTTCATGCAATTTGAGCACAAGTTCGCGGATCGGTAGACGAAAGCAGTGCTCAGTAGACGTAGTGACAAATGCACTGCACAAGTGGTTTTAATGTCGCCGATTGCGGTACCATGAAATAGTGTTCCACCTTTCAAGACACTATGTTGGGCGCTCCTCCAACGGTGAACCGCCTCATCATGGCAAAGAGCTGTTCTTGGGTGTTGGACTGCGAAGTACAGCTGGGATTCATCCCTGACAGGGTCTCCCTTGCTGAAAAGGAGTCCGGCGTTTCCATTATGAAACCTTGCCAAGGGTAAACCAATACCGGCATCTGCCACCCTCCTGCTCTCAAATTAGTCGAGTGGTAGCCAATCTCCCGCTTATCTACAAGGGCGGCGATCTAGAGCAGTTTTCGACCGGGCCGACGTCGTGACTCTAGAGAAACGCGATGGCTAAACCAGATAAGTTCCTAAAAGTGGAGATTATGCTAGGACCCGCACCACCATTGAGGATTGACAAGCTCAGTATCTAGGTAAGATATATGATGCCTGAACTGCCAAATACTAACAGTGAGCGAGCGGATTAGCACAACGTTTACCTGAAACGTGTACTGCTTGTTGGGCTCGTTTTTTTTCTGTGATGTAGAGATGGCTTTTCTAGGAAGTTTTCCTGTTATCGACCTCACTAACATGGAAATTTGGCTAGCGACAAAAGTCTTCTTCCTCGCAATTGGACCGCTCCGACCTCATTTTCCATCCCCCTTCCGAAATCCGACATGTCATTTCGTCGGTGAAAGATCAAACAGCACCAGGTCCGGATAGGGTAAACCCAGAACACCTGAGGGACCTTCCACCAGACCTCGTAAATACACTGGCTTAGCTCTTCACACTTTACCTGTATGAATGCAAGGTGCCTACTCAGTGGAAGACCAACAAGACCGTACTATTGTTCAAGAAGGGTGACCTACACGTTATCGGCAACTACCGCCCAATCTGCTTACTGTCTGTCCGTCTTCTACAAACTTTTCACTCGAGTTATCCCAGACAGGATTGACAGGAAACTAGACGAAGGACAGCCACGTGAGCAAGCATGGCTTCGAAAAGGATTTAGTACGATGGACCACATCCACACGGTAACACGGCTCATTGAAGTATCGCGAGAGTACAAAAAACTGCTCTGTCTCACTTCCATCGATTTACAGAAGGCCTTTGATTTAGTTGAGATAGAAGCAGTCTTGGTAGCCCTTGATAGTCAACTACTCAGTGCATATTCTTCGTGAGCAGCATAAAGATTTTACAACCAAGGTATCACCATTTTACAACGATATTAACATTGACGTCAAAAGAGGAGTTAGGCAAGGCGATATCATCTTGCTAAAATTATTTACCACCACCCTCAAGAACGCTATGCGATCATTTGAATGGAACAATATGGGAGTGAATATCGATGGTCGGCAGTTACACCACCTTCGCTTTGTTGATAATATCGTGCTTATATGATCAAATATTAGCCAGACGAAACGTATGCTTGAAGACTTTGATAAAGCTTGTGGAAAGATTGGTCTTCAACTAAGTGTCACAAAAACGATGTTCATGAGAAACGGATTGGCTCGGCATGCTTCATTCTCGCGCAAGGGAACGAATATCTCCGAATGCTCTAATTATGTCCATCTAAGTCGGTAAATCAACATGATGAGCGACCTATCTCCGGAGCTAAGCAGAAGAAAATGAGCAGCTTGGGGAGCTTTCAAGAGCATCTAGGATGTCTTGAAGAAAACAAAGAACACCCGACTCCGTGCCCACCTTTTCGACTCCACGGTACTTCTGCCCTAACGTATGCGTCAGAAACCTTGTCGCTGCTTAAGCAGAGTGAAAGATCACTCAGCGTTTTTGAGCGCGCAGTCGAAAAGGTGATGCTAGGAGTATCCCGTTTCACACAAGGTAAGGAAGCAAAAGTTTCGGCCTGCATCAACGTTCAAGAATCAAAGATGCCGTTCTGTACGCTAAACAGTCGAAGATAAGGTGGACCACACACGTAATGCGTATTAATGACAACAGATGGACAGCAGCTGTTAGTGACTAGATTCCTCGGGATGCCAAACGTACTGCAGGTAGACCACCGACCCGATTGTCAGAGTTCTTCGCAAAGAGCCTTGAAGAAAGATATGATGCTCGACGAGTCCTTAGAACGAGTAGAACCGACTGGCCTATTCGTGGAGACGCGACAGGAAAAAATGGAAGAATTACTGGAGCTCGCTCGATTCACTCGACGATCAACGGGGCACAGGTGATAGAGGTGATAAAGGTCAAAATTATACCATGTTTTCATGCATTTCGGGAGTATGCGTTCTTCCATCGATGCTTGGAACACGTATGAGTCTAAACCACACCAGTATTTGTGAATTGCAGGAGGTCAGTTGGTCCAAATAATGGCGGTGAGGTAACAATTTCGGCGTTCAGGAGGAATGGCAGGTTTGACTAGGCTTCAGCAGATTGAACCAGGATCTTGAGGGTACTAATCAGCATCACCAACGCATATACTCGCAGTAAACACTAGGTGAAACATGTTTACATCGACACACACCAATTATATGCAGTAGATCTTCAAATATTTTGAAATAATAGGCAATTGAGTAAGAACAGATCGAGATATCCATCAGTCTCTTGTCTCTGACTACTCTATTCACAAAGGTTTCTCAGTAGAAGTGATTTATGTAATAAAGGAAACAAAATTTTTTTTCTTCGTATTTTTGTTGAGCAAACGCGAGGTGTTACTATTCTTTGTTCACGATTAAGCTGACGTTTCGGCGGATTTCGCCTTCTTCAGAGCCTGGAAAGGTCAAGTTGATAGCAACTCACTCGGCCAGACGCCTCCATAACCAAACAAAGAAACTCCAAACCAAGATTTCAATCACTTTGAACACAGCTTTGCACACTCACCGCTTTCTATGAGGTTTCCACTAAGTATGTCACGTAGAGACCAACCGCACAGAAATCACGTGGAAGTATAATGTGCCCCCCAAATCAGAAAAGCAGTTTTATATACTGCCCTATATCACGCGTGATAATGAGGCATTCTTCCCTGCGGTTCATTCTCGGATTTCTGGAATTAATCCAGAGTGCCTCGAGAGTTTTTCGCGCCTGTGTTCTTGATTCGCGTGCGAGGATCGTGACACATACTTCGAAGTCGTCCCCGTTATGTCTCTGGGTCCTATGCGTGCCTAGCGGGGTATTTGGTCTATTTTTGCCGGCTAGGTGTTCTTTCATGCGGACACAGAGGGGTCTACCCGTTTCGCCAATGTATTCGTCACCACACGTCTTACAGGAGATCAGATAAACTATACCCGAGCTCATGCAATNACGCGAGGTGTTACTATTCTTTGTTCACGATTAAGCTGACGTTTCGGCGGATTTCGCCTTCTTCAGAGCCTGGAAAGGTCAAGTTGATAGCAACTCACTCGGCCAGACGCCTCCATAACCAAACAAAGAAACTCCAAACCAAGATTTCAATCACTTTGAACACAGCTTTGCACACTCACCGCTTTCTATGAGGTTTCCACTAAGTATGTCACGTAGAGACCAACCGCACAGAAATCACGTGGAAGTATAATGTGCCCCCCAAATCAGAAAAGCAGTTTTATATACTGCCCTATATCACGCGTGATAATGAGGCATTCTTCCCTGCGGTTCATTCTCGGATTTCTGGAATTAATCCAGAGTGCCTCGAGAGTTTTTCGCGCCTGTGTTCTTGATTCGCGTGCGAGGATCGTGACACATACTTCGAAGTCGTCCCCGTTATGTCTCTGGGTCCTATGCGTGCCTAGCGGGGTATTTGGTCTATTTTTGCCGGCTAGGTGTTCTTTCATGCGGACACAGAGGGGTCTACCCGTTTCGCCAATGTATTCGTCACCACACGTCTTACAGGAGATCAGATAAACTATACCCGAGCTCATGCAATAACCGTTTCTACCACTGGGGCAAATTATGCAATTTTGAGTTGCACATAGACGGTCATATAGGCGGTTACGAACTAGCTGGCGCTTAAGATTACTCGGTGGTATTTCAACTACGCTCACCGAATTCTCTAAGCACGCCCTTCTTAAGCAGCGTTTTATAGCTGTACTTATATCATTTGAGATGAAGGGTAAGATAAACGAGACCCTTCTATCGCTAGAGTTGTCATTTGGAGGCCTACGATTTCCTCTACACCTATCCTGAGCTAAAGTTTCGTAGCCATTAGAAACGGCTATTTGCCGTGCCAAGTTCCGGGACTCCTCTCTCTGCTCTCTTCCCGTGCACATGCTTCTTACAAGCACTCTTTTCGTGTGAGAGGGTGAGAAGAAAGGTGATGTACCAGGATGTTTTTACTACTTGGCTTTCGGTGCCACTTCGTAATGTAGCCATTTTTTGATAGGTTAATTTGGACGTTCAGGAATGGAAGCCATTTTCTTTCGGCTTTTCTCGGGTGAACTTGATATACTCTGATTGTGCGTTTAACAATTCGAAGCATTTGTCCATTTCCTCTTGTGTTGAGCAAAGGACAAAGCAGTCGTCTACATACCTACAGTAGAGTAGCGGCCCGAGATCAGTCACCGGTGCTTCCACCTTAGACATAAATGCAATGGCAAGGCTTGGAGCCAGTCGTTGTTCCATTGCCAAAATGGGATTTTTATCCCAAAATTTTTTTTATTTTATGAATTACTTGTACGCGTGGAACAACGAACGGAATGTATTCATCACAGCACATCGCTCAGTTAACAAACAACGTTTAGTAGAAATGGGATTACAAAGCACTACCAAACATAAATGTGCGACAAAATTGGTACTTCGACTTTAAGGTGGTGGTAGTGCGAATTCAGTATTTCCCACCCAGGCAAGCGATGGCACGTAATATTACTCCGACGAACTACATCACCACATGCCGCAGCAAGAGTGGCCCACCGAAACCGTTATCCAGGGCGGCTATCAAGGCACTCAGCTCTTCTAGCACTGCAACGGAAAACTTTATCCACAGCATAGATTATCTCATCACACAATAAAACTACCGTATAGTGCATCACTTATGAGGATTTAAATATTTGGTTGTCACTACAGTTCTGCTAACAGACTGCAGCAGTGGACAACTGTTAGATATCTGAGATAAAATAAACACAAGCGCACGACGAGTTTTTCTCGTGCGGCCCATCAATATCTCAGAAAAGCGGTCATGTCAATGAAAGAACTGAGCTACGACTAATCAAAATAATCGAAAGTGTTTATAACGCTCTTTTTTTAAGCGAATTTATTCCCGGAAAGATGCTGGATCATTAACCTGAACAGGAGCGCAATCTTTCAGAGTTCGATGTATGAAGTTATTCACAGCGGATCTCGACTGTCATTGTGATGGAAGGTGGAAGAATCTGCTAGTTTTAGTGCCAGACACCCAACACCAAACCGTGAGCACAGCACTCTTCCTCTAAGTGTTGGGGAGCACTTTGGTCGTCGAGAGAGCTGGTGATAACTGGAAATACCACACTCATCGGCGATACACGCAAAGTTACTGGTACCCAACATAATTCATGAAAGTGCCCGAACCGACCGTGCAACACTGCACCGGTGGTACTCGGGGCTTACTTGATAAGGGACCAAACAGAAAATCGAGTGGAAAACGGAATTTGCTCACAGTAATTTTCACCAACAAGAACAAGCGATAATAGTAGTAATGCGCTAAACTGCGCTATTTAAGTGCGCTGTAGACGTGAGTGAGCAAAATCCAAAGTGAAAAGGAAAATCAGTGATTACCGAGGCTTTGAACTAGCACTATTTTGTAAAGCCGTATTGTCTTCCCAGTTCAGGAAATGCGATTGCACCATCTTTACAGATATAAAGGTTGATTCCAAGGAATTAGAAGAAATTGAAGTATGAAAATGAACGAGGAAGCAAAAGGCAACAGGACAAATAACCTCATATGATGAGAGAAAAGAGAAGAGCCTGGAATGTAACGGATACTAGATACTTTACACTTGAATGGCCTACCCTCGTTGGTTGCGCGAACCTCAGCATAATCGCCATTTTTCGGAGATATGCTGGTTAAGCCATTGTGGTCCCCTAGAATCCAGACGTCCGCCTGCCCAAAGTCTGCCCCAGGTCTTCACGACTACAGGCAATCGCAGTCCTTGTGGCTTAGAGGAGGATTGGCCACCATGCGACTTTAATACTATGACGGTGTAGGATTCTGGTAATGGTTTATTCCTAGCTAAGCTTCCTGTTGGAAACGCCGAACTCCTTCTTAGCCTGGAAGACTCTGGCAGGAAGATGTATCCCCTTGCTCTTTGTCGCACCCCGACACCCAGAAACACCTCCCAGCCACGATGAGGCGGTGAACCGTTGGAAGGAAATATAACAGAAGAGAGCACAATGAACTCATGCTCTCATCAGTTCACAGAGGACTTTGGTTTTTCAACATGAAAAAGGTGCAATAAGTGAACTGCATTTTAAAAAATTTTGACAAACCTTGTGGTATGAAATGCACCAGCCTAACAGTAAAGTGTCAGTTCCGATAGGCTCTCGTATAACGTAAGTGCATCTTGTATTTCGTCCATATTTCGAATGGTCTCTAAAAAATCCGCAACGTCCTTCGATGTCCTTTTAGGACGCACGACACTTTCACCTAGGGAAAGTACGAAAAAATCGTCAGCACATAAAGAGCCAACACGCGGATTAGGACATTCCACGATTTAATTTTAACTGCGAAATAAAAGAAAGTCGGTGGATGTTCCGAATCGAACCAAGTTTGTGCACTTAGATTGTTTCCGCACCGAAAATCGCGAGGTTGAATATCAAAAATATAGCGGGTCTGGTTCAGCTACAAAATCGCTACCCACATACCGTATCGTAAAAGGATTTCTCCGCCTCATCAATGTGAATAATTCCACTTAAATTCTGTATGAAATTTGATTTTGCAACAAAATAATTGTTGTCATTGTGCTAATTTTATCAAGTTTCACATTTCATGCTAGTTATAGTTCACTGACAAATTTCTGTAGTGAACTGGCGATTCTGTGAAGCGTTTTTAAAACTGGACATAACTAAACCTGACAATTTTTAAGAACTGAGGGATAGCAGTGCTTCCGAACCCCCGTAGTCTTCACCTTCTGGTTAGATCCTGGTAGCGACTACGCTTAAGGTAAAATAGTACTCAGATGTTCTTCTAAGCTGCTGTCGTTATTTTTTTTTTGTTTCTTTGCTTTGTAGTCTTCGCAGAACCCGAAAAAGGGCCACAACGAACTGCAGACTAACAAATAGCGTGATGTCTTCTGTATAACATCATGAAAATAGTCGTCTTTCTTTGCTGCTTCGTTTTGCTTCTCTCACTTACAATTTCTGTGGCAAATATTCCGTTTGATTGTTCAAACTCGAAGTCGTCATCAGCTACAATGAAGTGCTGGAGACAACTGCACCACGTTGTTGCGCACACGTGCCAACAGTTCCTACGGTGGCTGCTAGTACCTCTGTTTATGGAATGACGCTCTCTTCATTTTAGTGTCTTTGCACTGCTTTCACAACTGTCAGTGGGTTGATACATCTGATTTTGTCAAGCATTTAGGGATGAGGTGAAGCGTTCTCACAATGCTTGCTGGTGCGGACGTTTGGAAGTGAATATTTTCGTCAGGCAATAAGTTTTCTTCGATCTCATGAGACCTACAATGTTGGTTGAATTTCTTACCTTTCACTCTCGCCCGCTTCTCTTACATTTTGTTTTAACACTAGCTCTCTTTCTTACACCTTCATATCCACAGTTTTTAGTGTACTAATTTCGGTCCACATTTGTTGCGGTATTGCTTCCCACTGTTTTTGATGGATTGTACCAAGCTAATGCTGTGAACATAATATACCGCAGAACGTTGGTCCCACATTTGTGGGCGCAGAAGATACTCATAGCGACTTTTCTATATCACTGGTGCAGTGTGATGACAATGGTAGACGGTTTTAACCTCACCTGATGTATTCACGTCCTGTTTGATGTTAAATCTCCTGTAAAATTGCGCAATGTCGGCGAATTATGGACCAGAGATAGTCAGGTGATGCGTGGTACTTTAGCATTACCTCACGATGGCGTGTTTCATAAACGTTGTCCACACCTTCATGCTTTCGTAGCATTCAGCTTTCTCATATGTGAGGTTGATGATGTGGTCTACGAGTTGGGTAACCCTCGTTTTCTCAGCTCTTGCTCTTATTAACTAGGTTAACCGCTTGTTTTCTCTTCAAATCTAGAAAGGTGAACCATACCAGTAATGGTTTTTAAGTTGGTAACCGTTTCATATTAAGAGCATTCTTTTGAAATACCGTAAACGGTGCTAGGGAATGAAGCGGGAATGACATCTGAACAACACTAGTAGTTATGGCACCAGCTATTGTCTTTCCTTGACATTGTGTTCCCCATTTTCCTAATTAGAATGCGCCGTGTTTCGAAAATTACTTAGGGCGTTCTTACGAAAGAGAACAAGTCACCGCTGTGCTTAGGTAAGAGTGTGCACCCACGGCGGAAAGCTGGAGACAATGAAGATGTCTAAGTAAGAGCATACGGAGAAGAACGAAAGCGAACAAAGTGAACCTTTCCATCGGGAACGCTGCTATTGGCAGCGCTACGATCGTGAATCTGAGTGTGTTATGCGTGAATCAGTTTAATATGAACTGTTAAGAATTCGTGTACTTTTCTTACCTTGCAATAAAGTTTTTTTCAGGATTAGAATCTGTTGAAAAATCAAACAAACTACTGTTTCACTCATGCTGCCTATCATCCTGACATTTGTGGATCCAATAATGATAAATTGGTAACTTGTGTCTTGAATCCTTCAGAATTTTGCATCGATGTGAAGGAAACCTATAAAGTGGTGCAAAATTGACAGCAAATGAACGATTGTACAACGAAGGATATTTGAGGTAGAGCAAGGATATACGCTAGCATCAGATCCGACTTTGCCACCGCTGACCGTATAAGTCGTGTAATTCGGATCAGGCCGATAGTGATCCAACTTCTATTAGTGTTTTGTATTCTCATCCGCTTTCTCTAAACAAACAGATTCAAATTTATCCATGTTTGACGTCGTCCGCTTTACCTTTTCCCCCTTTGTACTTCTTATATTCTCTCGCTGTGCGTTTAGCAGAAAGGCTAGGCACAGTACGCAACAAACATTAGTATTTGAAACAAATTAAGTCGAAAGACCGACTTTCTATAAACTTCGGCATAGATAGTTGATATATTTACTTATGTGATCTTATAAACTGATCTTCTTAATTCAATGTTTTTCATCAATAAGCAGACACGAGTGTGCTAATATAGAATTTATTAGAACACAATTGCTGACGTTTCGGCGGTTTCGCCTTCTTCAGAGCCTGGAAAGGTCAAATTGAGATGTGATCTACTCAGCCAAACACTTTCATAACCCTAGCAGATAAAACTTGATAAATCGATTTTCATTCGCATAAGAAACAGCTTCATTCAAACACCTACCGTTTATTTGGTGTAAGTATTTAAGTTAGTTGGTGGATAGCCGCCGCACAGAGTAATACATGGTCGATAACTGGGTCCATGTCAGGTCATTGGATCAGCCTGACCTGAGGTATGGCGCTAGGTCACGAGTGATGACAAGACACTCCTCCTTGCGGTTCATTTTTGAATTTTTGGCATTGATCCAAAATGCTTCAAGAGTTTTTCGCGCTGATGTTTTCGATTCCTGCGTAAGGATAGTGACTCCTACCTCAAAATCTTCTCCGTTGTGTTCTTGCATCCTATGCGCGCCTAGTGGAGTATTTTGTTTTAGTTTAGATTTACCGACTAGGTGTTCTTTTATGCGGACGCAGAGCGGTCTACCCGTTTCGCCAACATATTCGTGCCAGCACGCTTTACAAGAGATCAGATAGACTGTACCCGAACTCATGCAATCACCGTCTCTACCATTTGGGCACATTATGCAGTTTTTTGTTGTACATAGACGGTCGTACAGGCGGTTGCGAACTAGCTGGCGTCTTAGAGTGTCCGGTGGTATTTCTATCACTCTTACGGAATTCTCTAGACCGGCCCTTATTAAGCAGCGTTTTATAGCTGCACTTATTCGTTTGAAATAAAGGGCAACAGAAACGGAGCCTTGTTTTCACTAGAATCATCGCTCTGGGGCGTGGGATTTCCTCGATGCCTATCCTGAGAAGCTACAGTTTCGTAACCATTTGAGATGGCTATTTGTCGCGCCAGTTTCGAGGATTCTTCCCTCTGCTCTCTACCTGTGCACACGCTGGCGGCGGTTCGAAACATATTTCTTATAAGCGCTCTTTTAGTGTGTGAGGGGTGAGAGGAGCGGTAGTGAACCACTATATTCTTACTGCTCGGCTTTCGATACCATTTTGTGTTGTAGCCGTTCTCGGATAGGTTAATTTGAAGGTTTAGAAATGGAAGCCAGTTTTCTTTCGGTTTCTCACGGGCGAATTTTATGTACTCTGACTGTTCATTCAATAACTTAAAGCATTTGTCCATCTCCTTTTGTGTGGAGCAGATGACAAAACAATCATCTATATACCTACAGTAGAGTAATGGCGTGAGATCGATTACTGGTGCTTCCACTTTAGACATAAAGGCAACGGCAAGGGTTGGTGCCAGTCGCTGTCCCATTGCCAACCCTCTAATTTGTGCGTAATATTTCCCGGACCATCTGAAGATCGAGCAGTTTAAACAGACCTTCAGGAGGACCATAAGCTGCTGAATCGAAAAGCCATACATGTTAATCGCTCCTTCGTGTTTCTCAAGAAGCTCACGGATGGCTTGCATTGCGGAGTCGTTCGATAAAGGGCGGTAACGTCGACCGACTCCATAACGTACGCGCTTTTGGGACGTGCGTTACGCAGACGGTCTAGGAACATTTGGGTGTTCGTGAGATGGGCTGGTATGTGCCTAAGCAACTGGTTGAGGATTAGGTTTATAAACCAAGCAATTCTATCTGTAGGCCCGTCTACACAACTGATGATGGGTCTCACTTTAAAAGTGGAGGGGTCGGTAGACGCCAGATCATCAGCGCGTGTTAACTTATGGGTCTTGATAAGTAAGTATAGGACGGGACATGTCGGCACTTCGATCTTTAGATGCGAAATGTCTGCTGGTTTTAAACCTGCTGCGCTTGCCGTTTTGACCCATTCGCTGTTCAGTTTTCGATTTTGACTTCTGAATTCCTTTTCAGTANGACCGACTCCATAACGTACGCGCTTTTGGGACGTGCGTTACGCAGACGGTCTAGGAACATTTGGGTGTTCGTGAGATGGGCTGGTATGTGCCTAAGCAACTGGTTGAGAATTAGGTTTATAAACCAAGCAATTCTATCTGTAGGCCCGTCTACACAACTGATGATGGGTCTCACTTTAAAAGTGGAGGGGTCGGTAGACGCCAGATCATCAGCGCGTGTTAACTTATGGGTCTTGATAAGTAAGTATAGGACGGGACATGTCGGCACTTCGATCTTTAGATGCGAAATGTCTGCTGGTTTTAAACCTGCTGCGCTTGCCGTTTTGACCCATTCGCTGTTCAGTTTTCGATTTTGACTTCTGAATTCCTTTTCAGTAGATGCGCGATAAAGAGACGCGTCTTCGAGATGTTTTTCTGTTATATCGACATCTAACTGGCGGGGAATTACTACAAACTCTCCACCCTTATCACTAACTGATAGCCTAATAATTTTTGATTTTATTAGCTCTCGAACCTGTCGCATACCAGATTTTTGCGTAGCTGTCAGGTTCGAACTAAATCTTTTCGCGCGGTAGTGGTTAAGGACTTTAAGAGTTTCGTTCGAAAAAATGCGAAATTTTATATCGACTTCGTCGTTTGGGTCTTGCTGTCTAAAGAATAACCGAGGAAATGGAGGTGGTGGTAGTGCCCCTGCTGCTCGTTGTTCCTTTCTATTTTGTGTCTCAATTCTAGCGTTGCTTCGGAGTCGATCTTGGAGCTCGTGCAGGCTGCACGCTATCCTACGCAAGGTTTCTTTAGAAATGGGTTGCGCTGGTGAGAAGCTTGGACCTAATTCTAATAGCGAGCGCGCGTCATCAGGCAGAGTTATGCCTCCCAACACGGTGACCCTTGACATTTCAGGCACGTTATCGACCACATTTTTAGTGCTCGCGCTTCCGTAAACGATTTTGTTTTGTTTAATTGAAGCTGACTTTTGCGAATGATCTAGTAAATTTTGAAACTTTCTGCTTAAGGTTACTTTAGCATTCGACCTAATAGAATCACAAATCAAAATTGACCCACCCACTATTCTCTTCCAAAGGGATTCCTCCAAATACTGGACACAATAAGATTCCTTCGACTTGCATTTCTTCAATTGCGCGTACATGATGTTCTGCTTGTACCGAAGAGAGGCATGTAGTAGTCGCGTTTCGATGTCCAGTACTAGTTGGCTGTCCCTTGGTAGGCCGCACACTCTGATCTTCTTAAGCTAACGCGAGGTTGGTACAGGTCTTCGTTGTCGTTGTCGTTGTTTTTGATGTTGTTGGTCGATGGCTGACGTTTCGCGGTTTCGCCTTCCTCAGAGCCATGATGTTACGTGCGGGGCTCTGACGAAGGCGAAGTCGCCGAAAAGTTAGCCATCGATCAATAACATCAAGAACAACGACAACGACAACAAAGACCTGTACCAACCTCGCGTCAGCTTAAGAAGATCAGTTTATAAGATCACATAAATAAATATATGAAACAAATTAGATTTGGCTAAGTAATCCACAGAGTTGATTACCACTGCTTGCATTCTTAACATTTCGCAGTCACACTTGACTTGCACCAGCAATTCTTCTCTTCTATCTGCTTGGATACTTGTAGTGTCCCTCTTCACGGGTTGTGTGGAGCCCAGCACACTTCCTATTCGTTTCTTTACCTCACAATCATCATTGGCGGTGGTGGTTTCGTTCGGGCATAGTAGCACTTGCGAGTCTCATACCGTCATCTGTAAAATAACTGCAGCTGCAGGTACAGCTGATTAAACTTATTCACGAACACGCTGGCCAAACATGCAGGTAGCCGTCCTAAGGGACGCTTGCCTTCTCGTGGAGTCCGCCCTAAAGTTTTTTCCGCCCATTTGTTCTTTTCGCTATGTGACCAGCCCCTCTATGTTTTGCATCGATGTGCATTCTCCTGGATCTCGAAATTGAGACAGATTTCGAGGATGAGAGCTTCATATTCCGGCTAAATAATGAGAGTGCCGGTTGTATTCAAGAAGAGATAGTTTAAGCGCTCTGTGAGTAGTGCGAAGCATTGTTGACGTGGTTGAAGTGACAACCCACGTCTCTACAGCATAATAAAGCGCTGGGAGGACCATAGAATCAAAAAGATGAGCGCGGATTTTCGGGTCCTTCAGTTGGTCGTTGGCTTTTTCGAGAGGCCCGAATGCGGCCCAAGCTGCTCGCTCTCCTTCTTCTGTCTAGTTCCTCTTTCATGTTGTTTTCCATTTTCACTGATCGCCCAAGGTAAACGTACGGTGTGCTCTCTGCAATGAGAGAGCCGTCCAATTCTATTTTTTTGCCTTCGCACCATCGTTTTTTCGTGAACTGGGACTTCTTTCGATTTATGTGAAGTCAGATCGTTTTTACCGCTTCGTTGAGCTCGTTGACCATCGTCTCTCCTTCCCCAGCACTTATTGAGATCACGATGATGTCGTGGACGAAAAGGTTTGGTAGGAATATCCCACCAATATGTATATCTTTCTCACCCCTATCGAGTGACTTCATTACCCAATGCCGTGCGGCACTGAACGGATTTTTCGAAGTTGTGTCTCCCTGTTCAGTCCCTTTTCCTATGAGTATGGTGAGGAGTCGATGGAAAAGCTGTATTTGCGTGGTGGAGTTCCGATAACAGTTGAACAGAGTTCTTATATAGGACGGGTCCACTCCTTGGTCAACGAGCGCTGATCGGATTGCATTCGTCTCGACACCGTCAAAACTTTTCCATAGCCGACAAAGGTTGGGACTGGAGCCAGGTGATGTTTCCGATAAACCCCGATGACCCTGAACACAGTTTGGATGCGGTTCGCGTTGCGAAGTCCTTGTGGAAATCCTGCTTGCTCCTTTTGTTGCGATTCATCCTGATATGCGTGACAGGATATTCTTGGTTATAAGTTCGTAGAGAACACTCAACATGCACATTGGATGGTAGTTACGAAGAGTTATAGGTGGTCTCTTTTGGGTTGGATGGCCGTGTGCGACGTCCATCACTGATCTGGGATTTTTTCTTTTCGAAGTTAGGTTGTCATATGGCTTGCGAGAACTACATGTAAATTGTGCGTTTTGACTCCGACAAAGTCTTGTCCTGAATCCGTGCCATTTATCATGCTTTCTATCTTAACTTGAACCTCAAGGAAAGAATTTCAAGTGGGTTTCCGTCAGCAGGGATTTTACAGCCAGGGATGGAGATTGTGGAACGGAAAGGGTTGGTGCAAAATATTTTCGTCATTAGTTCCATATCTTGGTGGGATTTCTTGAAGATCCCATCTTCGTTCATCGAGGTGACAGCAGAATATTACAATCAGACAAGTCCCGGCGACGTTTTTTCGGACTGCTTTCCTTCTCTGCTGTTACCAGTATTTTCTTCTGCCTGTACCGATGTAGATTTTCCTGCAAAGCTCTTCGGTAGCAGGCATTTATTAGGAGTCATGTTAAACGTTTTGCAGTCAGGTTAAGCTTCATTTTCTTTTTTTGCTCAAGCAACTCCTTAGTGTTAACGGAGAAGGAATCCAGTCTTCTTGCTTGGCAAACTGACGCAAATTCGGCTCACACTTTCAGTCCTTCGACAACCAGCTCATAGTCTTCGGTCGGATCTTCTTTGATCTGCCAGTCGCATCTGGATAGGACTTCGTTCAGAATGCTCTCGTCATATACAGCTGGACTTTTTCTTTGTGGTGCATGACATTGATCCCTTTCCAGCTTGCGACTGGATCGCTCAAAGAAGGCGGCGATGGAAACACGAAAAGAATTGCGGGACTATCAATGTGCCAAGTATGCACAATCTTCTGTTTGTTAGAATGTGGTCGATCTCTGCATGAGCCATACCGTTAACCCACTCCAATGTCCAGCAGCTGTTTTCCTTCTTCTGGAAAAACGAGTTCCATGGAAGAGACGTGCTGCAGACAGGAGTCCTGCGAAACAGATTCCAATCTGAATTCTTCCTGATAATCCAAAAATTTCGGTCCCGTGTTCGCTTTTGTTGGGTTTCGCTATTTTGCCCTTGAATTCTCCAACAAAAAATTTATGATATACTTTATCATTGAGGATAACTTCCTCCAACTGATATAAAAGGGATCTAATTTGTGCTCACCAAATTCGTCGGTAGTTGTGTAGCAATTGATAATTGGAAGCTTCTTAACGATAGCAAAATTCTGATTTTCTGCGGCTCACAAAACATTTCCTTATTTTTTATTAGGGATTGTATTTGAAGAAATAAGGGCAGGGCAGCTTGACTTTGCATCCACAGAACAAATTGTTGGCATGGTGTTTTTTTGCTTGACCTTTGTTTGCGTTTTCTGTAGTTTTAATAAAGAGCTGTGTGCAAATCAAACTCTTTTTCTCCATTGGATTCGATTCGAACTGACTACTAAGACCCAATTCGTATGAAACATCGATCGAGGGTAATTGATTTTAACCATTGCGAATTTGAAGAAGGTCAAATTGTCAAAACGCTAGTCTCAAAGAAAGATTTTTCATATAAACATTTACAAACCCATGAACCCAGAACGAAATCGCAGACATGTCAAAGAATTTCAGCAGTTCAGTTTTGTGCTGCGAAGGTGTCAACTGGCGTAGCGATCGTGACGGAGTACAATTAGCCTAAAGCCCAGGTTCTACTACACGCTAATCCCACCAAGTTCCCCATCTTTCGGAGTCGGAGTACTGGGGTTAACCAGATTTACTAGGAACACTCGAGTACAGAAACAGAAAGTCGGCTTTCAGAATGAGAGAAGAGTTGACGTTTGAAAAATAATGGATGCGCTCAAATTTTGTAAATGTGGAAAATGAATAGTCTTTCGAAAATAATACCTTAGTGTCTACATTAAATTCCCGATTGGAGTGATGAATAACTGCCTACTGAGGCTGTAGCACAATGAACCGAGAGTCAGCAGAATCGTCTGAAATTAGCAATCGAAGCACAAAGATGCGTGTTAAGCTCACAAACGGGAGTTCGTAACAGCAGCTAGTCTGAGTTATTATTACTGATCTTATTTGGATATGCGAATTCCAGTTTTCTTCTTTAATCGTGGTTTTTCTCTATTGCCATTCGGAGTCGCCACTTTTCGTTCGTATGTGATAAACTGCATTTATCGACAATGAAGATTCTACAATTCGTTATTTTACACTTAAATAAAACGCTCTGTCAGAGCCGCGGGTTAAAATTATGGTTACAAGGGTGCTTTAATAATGAGATTGGTTCCATAACTGAAGAACGCTAAACCGGAAACCGTAGGTATTGAAGGACATGCAGGAGTACGGGTAGCAATTATTGATGAAGAAGCAGGTGAATCGGCTGTGCAACGCTATGAATATCGCCCAGTTTCCATGGATCCAATTTTACAAGAATATCTCGCAGTAAGAAAACTGGAAATGGAATGCATAATACAACACGAATACATCGAAGATGAGAGCAACTTCCGGGAAAAGTGTTCTCGATGGAGAAAAATGATGTTTTGAAACCTGTCACTTTCATCGTGTCTATCGTTTACCANATTATTACTGATCTTATTTGGATATGCGAATTCCAGTTTTCTTCTTTAATCGTGGTTTTTCTCTATTGCCATTCGGAGTCGCCACTTTTCGTTCGTATGTGATAAACTGCATTTATCGACAATGAAGATTCTACAATTCGTTATTTTACACTTAAATAAAACGCTCTGTCAGAGCCGCGGGTTAAAATTATGGTTACAAGGGTGCTTTAATAATGAGATTGGTTCCATAACTGAAGAACGCTAAACCGGAAACCGTAGGTATTGAAGGACATGCAGGAGTACGGGTAGCAATTATTGATGAAGAAGCAGGTGAATCGGCTGTGCAACGCTATGAATATCGCCCAGTTTCCATGGATCCAATTTTACAAGAATATCTCGCAGTAAGAAAACTGGAAATGGAATGCATAATACAACACGAATACATCGAAGATGAGAGCAACTTCCGGGAAAAGTGTTCTCGATGGAGAAAAATGATGTTTTGAAACCTGTCACTTTCATCGTGTCTATCGTTTACCACGTCAAACCTTGTGAGTTCCTTAGCTCATCGTCTCCATCCTGTTCGCCGCTACACTTCGAGGCCATACCGCACGTGGGAGAGTGTATTGTAAAACGGTGTCAAGCACACTATCTACTCATTTCTATCCCTGTAGTCATGGCATTTGATGAAAAACCGAACGAACAAGTTTCATTTCAAAAGATTGTCGGTTAATCAAACAAAACAAAAATGACAACAGATGTGAAACCTGGTTACTAACTGTTGTTAACTCTGCTTTTGCTACAATGAAATCTGATTGCGCAGAAGGAAAAGCTACTTTGTGAACCCTGCTTGGTCAGATGTAGGTGATGTCTGCTTAAAGAAGAATATTAGTTAATTTTTACCTTTTAATTACTATCTAAATTTTCAAAACATCTTCACATCGTCAACATCTTCCTCTTCATCAGAACCGTTGGTCAGCGTGGGTGCTTCACAGTTGTTCGTCTCCTCGATGTGTCGTTTTCTTCCTCGTATCCAGTCGGATGTTCATCATTGGAGCATCTTTTGAACGTGGCACTCTCACTTAGAATCATACATAAAGCAGCGTTACCGGGTGAGAATGCTTCATCCGAAAAATGCTTCAATAAGGAAGAACCGATTTGATACGAAGATGAAGACGCCACATCGAAAAGAGCAACTATGGAGCATCGACAAGGAATATCGGTTCTGACGAAGACGAAGACGTCGAAACATTTACCGAATAAAGATTGTTTACCACCTTCTTGTAAGCTTACTAAGGAAAAAATATGTGCCGATTAGACCTATCGAGATTAAAGGAAAGTCGGTTTTGAAATAGTATTTGCAGTAGTTCCTATGCCTACTAACGACCGCTCTCCAAATATAGTACATAAATATGCAGATGACACACCTTCAAGTAATTTTCTTCGTATTTTTGTTGAGCAAACGCTGTTATTATTCTTTATTCACGATTAAGCTGACGTTTCGGCGGATTTCGCCTTCTTCAAAGCCTGGAAAGGTGAAATTGATAGCAATCCACTCGGCCAGACGCCTCCATAACCAAACAAAGAAACTCCAAACCAAGATTTCAACCACTTTGAACACAGCTTTGTACACTCACCGCTTCCTATGAGGTTTCCACTAAGTATGTCACGTAGAGACCAACCGCACAAAAATCACATGGAAGCATAATGTGCGCCTTCCATCAGAATAGCAGTCTTATATACTGCCCTATATCACGCGTGATAATGAGGCATTCCTCCCTGCGGTTCATTTTCGGATTTCTGGAATTAATCCAGAGTCCCTCGAGAGTTTTTCGCGCCTGTGTTCTTGATTCGCGTGCGAGGATCGTGACACATACTTCGAAGTCGTCCCCGTTATGTCTGGGTCCTATGCGTGCCTAGCGGGGTATTTGGTTTATTTTTGGCGACTAGGTGTTCTTTCATGCGGACACAGAGGGGTCTACCCGTTTCGCCATTGTAATCGTCATAACACGTCTTACAGGAGATCAGATAAACTATACCCGAGCTCATGCAATCACCGTCTCTACCACTAGGGCAAATTATGCAATTTTGAGTTGCACATAGACGGTCACATAGCCTGTTACGAACTAGCTGGCGCTTAAGATTACTCGGTGGTATTTCAACTACGCTCACCGAATTCTCTAAGCCCGCCCTTCTTAAGCAGCGTTTTATAGCTGCACTTATATCATTTGAGATGAAGGGTAGGATAAATGGGACCCTTCTATCGCTAGATTTGTCGTTTGGAGGCCTACGNCACATAGACGGTCATATAGGCGGTTACGAACTAGCTGGCGCTTAAGATTACTCGGTGGTATTTCAACTACGCTCACCGAATTCTCTAAGCCCGCCCTTCTTAAGCAGCGTTTTATAGCTGCACTTATATCATTTGAGATGAAGGGTAGGATAAATGGGACCCTTCTATCGCTAGATTTGTCGTTTGGAGGCCTACGATTTTCTCTACACCTATCCTGAGCTACAGTTTCGTAGCTATTAGAAATGGCTATTTGCCGTGCCAAGTTCCGGGACTCCTCTCTCTGCTCTCTTTCCGTGCACACGTTGGTTGCTGTTCGAAACATGTTTCTTATAAGCGCTCTTTTCGTGTGAGAGGGGTGAGAGGAGAGGTAATGAACCAAGATGTTTTTACTACTTGGCTTTTGGTACCACTTTGTAATGTAGCCATTTTCTGATAGGTGAATTTGTACGTTCAAAAATGGAAGCCATTTGTCTTTCGGCTTTTCTCGGGTGAACTTGATAAACTCTGACTGTGCGTTTAACAATTCGAAGCATTTGTCCATTTCCTCTTGTGTTGAGCAAAGGACAATGCAGTCGTCTACATACCTACAGTAGAGTAGCGGCCCGAGATCAGTCACCGGTGCTTCCACCTTAGACATAAATGCAATGGCAAGGCTTGGACCCAGTCGTTGTCCCATTGCCAACCCTCTTATTTTAGCGTAGTACTTTCCAGACCATTTGAAGATTGAGCAGCTCAAGCATTCCTTTAAGAGTGCCATCAGGTGCTCTATCCTGAAGCCATACATGTTTATTTCTCCTTCGTGTTGTGTAAGGAGTTCGAATATGGCTTGCATTGCGGAGGCATTCGACACGTTTGTATAAAGGGNGCGTAGTACTTTCCAGACCATTTGAAGATTGAGCAGCTCAAGCATTCCTTTAAGAGTGCCATCAGGTGCTCTATCCTGAAGCCATACATGTTTATTTCTCCTTCGTGTTGTGTAAGGAGTTCGAATATGGCTTGCATTGCGGAGTCATTCGACACGTTTGTATAAAGGGCGGTAACGTCGAAGGACTCCATCACGCAAGCGCTGTTGGGCTGCGCAGTACGTAGACGTTCCAAAGACATCAAAGTGATTGAAATCTTGGTTTGGAGTTTCTTTGTTTGGTTATGGAGGCGTATGGTGGGACGGCTCGATTATATAGGAATACCAACTAGTTAAGATGATTAGGTCGGAATTTGCTGCTCGCCTTTGTGTATGCCACGCGGAACTTCTTGTAAGTAGCAGTCACAATGCCGGAAACCTCAAACTTGGGTAATTAAACCGTTTATCATAATTATACAACAATTATAGCATAACAATACAACTGTACAATTAATACAACAATGATACAAGTAATGAATAGGCGCAGCCTGATTTCTTGTGTTCAGGCTGCTCAAGAGTGAAGAGGTTGTCATACGACTTCGACCACATGAGATCGATGTGAGGAAAGGATATGGTGATTTGGGCAGCATTGCTGTGACCTGAGCTAGTCAGCCGTGGAGCCGTTTATATACCTTTTGGGCTGGGCGGAGTCAGGCTACAATAGGCGGAGTCGCGTTACAGTAGGTGGAGTGGGGTTACAGTAGGTGGAGTCAGGCTACAGTATGCGGAAGGACGGCTGCCGGAAACATTTCACAAGCGTTGCAATCTGATAAGGCGATAGTCAAAGCATAGGACTGTAACTGCAAATGTTTTTCATGAGATAACCGCCAACGAAATGTTAGCCATGTGGTATCGGATCGTTATAAGGTCACCGGAAGCCGTATTCGAAAATGTTTGACATAAGGTTATCAGATCGTCATAAGGTCACCGGAAACAGTATTTGAAATGTTTGACATAAGGTTGTAATTGATTTACATAGAGAACATTCCAATATTCGTAAAGAATGTTCTCTATAAGGCGTCTGGCCGAGTGGATTGCTATCAACTTGACCTTTCCAGGCTCTGAGGAAGGTGAAATCCGCCGAAACGTCAGCTTCATCGTGAACAAAAAATAATAACACCTCGCGTTTGCTCAACAAAAATACGAAGAAAATTACTGGATCAATGCCGAGGTTAATAGAAAGTCGGTCGTGGCAGTTACACCTTCAAGTGTTATGAGTACTTCTTTTTTTATGAGATTACATTCATTCAATTATTACAAGCGTCTTATAGGTGAAGAAGGTCTAATTTGTCTGTTAGTTTGGACATGGATTCTGTTAATCTTTCACAAGTGATAAGTGAAATGTGGTCTTTCGTGGATTCTACAAAATTGGAGCAATGGCTGTGGGTGATGCACCATTGAGACAATAGAATTAATCCCATGTTTTGTTGGCCCAAATACATTTTACAAAGATTGCTCTCTGCGCTAGCTGAAGCATAATCGGTTTTCTCGAAGGCTTGATAGTTTCCCGCTGTCAATATATGATGTGGGACGTGCAATTTGTCATCTCTGTTGTGAAAAGTCTCTGCTGATCGGATTGATTGTTATGAATTTAAGAGACATTTGAGCACCTACGAATTAAGTCGGTACCTGCAGTATGCCGAAGCTAAACATACAAGATATATTTTTCAAAGGAATCTTAGAATACTGATGTGTTAACGATGATAGTTCTGATCCACAGAACGGCACTTGGTCTCAATTTGTGTTTGCGTCAAGCACGCCTAGTTCGTACTGGGCATCGATCGATAGCTCTCATGCTCGTCGATCCTTGACCTCATTGGTCACGGAAAAGTTTGAGAAAACGTGTATTGTTTTACAGTCAGAAATAACTCCCACGTCCGACTTTCTATTAACCTCGGCATTGATTGAATAATTCTTTCTGCTTCTGTTCAGCAAACACGGGGTGTTATTTTATTCATTATTCACGAACAAGCTGACGTTACGGCGGATATCGACTTTCTCAGGGCCTGGAAAGGTCAAGTTGACCGCAATCTACACTGCCAAACACCTCCAAAACCAAACAGAGAAAATGCTAAACCAAGATTTCAATCACATTGAACACAAAGTCTTTGCCACTCACCGCTTTCTATGAGTCTTCCACTGAGTACGTCGCGTGAAGGCCAGCCGCACAGAACTCACATGGAAGCGTAATGTGCCCCTCCCATCAGAATAACAGGTTTATATACTGTCCAACATCACGAGTGATAATAGGTATTCTTCCCTGCGGTTCATTTTCGGATGTCTGGAATTAATCCAGAACGCCTCGAGAGTTTTATGCCGTTGTGTTCTCCATTCCCGTACGAGGATCGTGACGCGTACTTCAAAGTTCTCTCCGCTATGTCTCTGGGTCCTATGCGTGCTAAGTGGGGTAGTTGGTTTACGTCTGCCGACTAGGTGTTCTTTTATGCGGATACAGAGTGGTTTGGCTCTTTGGCCAATGTATTTGACTCCACACGCCTCACAGGAGATCAGATAAACTATACCCGAGGTCATGCAATCACCGTCTCTACCACTGGGGCAAATTATGCAATTTTGAGTCGCACATAGACGGTCACATAGGCGGTTACGAACTAGCTTGCGCCTAACAGTACTTGGTGGCATTTCAACTATGTTTACCGAATTCCTTAGACCCGCTCTTCCTAAGCAGCGTTTTATAGCAGCACTTACATCATTTGAGATGAAGGGTAGGATAAACGGGACCCTTCTATCGCTAGAGTTGTCGTTTTGAAGCCAAGGACTTTCTCTACACCTATCCCAAGCTACAGTTTCGTAGCCATTATAAATGGAAAATTGTCCCGCCAAGTTCCGGAACTCCTCTCTCTGCTCTCTTCCCCTGCACACCTTGGTTGCTGTTCTAAACATTTTTCTTACAAGCGCCCTTCTCATGTGAGAGCGATGAGAGGAGAGGTAATGAACCAAAATGTTTTTACTACTTGGCTTTCGATACCAGTTCGTAATGTAGCTATTTTCTGACAGGTTTATTTGGACGTTCAGGAATGGAAGCCAGTTTTCCTCCGTTTTCTCTCGGGTGAACTTGATATACTCTGACTGTTCGTTCAACAGCACGAAACATTTGTTCATTTCCTCTTGTGTTGAGCAAAAAACAAAACAACAGAGATAACATAGATGCTTCAAGGTAGACTCCGCAATAAAGTTGGAGATTAAACGCAAAATAGGTGCGACCAGTACCAAGTGGGGATCCTATCATTACCATCATTTCCTCACCCCTTCTTTAGACATTAGGATGCTACATTACGAAGTGGTACAGAAAGCCAAGTAGTAAAAACATTATGGTTCATTACCTCAACTCTCACCGCCCCACACGAAAAGGGCGCTTGTAAGAAAAATGTTTCGAACATCAACCAACGTGTGCACGGGAAGAGAGCAGGGAGAGGAGTCCCGGAACTTGGCACAGCAAATAACCATTTCTAATGGTTACGAAGCTGTAGCTCGGGATAGGTGTAGAGAAAGTCCTTGGCTTCAAAACGACAACTCTAGCGATAGAAGGGTCCCGTTTATCCTACCCTTCATCTCAAATGATGTAAGTGCTGCTATAAAACGCTGCTTAAGAAGCGCGGGCCTAGAGAATTCGGTAAACGCAGTTGAAATGCCACCGAGTAATCTTAGGCGCCAGAACCAAAATTTCAATCACATTGAGCACAGGGTCTTCGCACACTCACCGCTTTCTATGAGTCTTCTACTAAATATGTCACGTGGAGACCAACCATGTCCAATATGTCCAACCGCACAGAGTTTACACGAAATCGTATTGTGCCCATTTCATCAAAATAACAGGTTTATATATAGCCCAATATCACGCGTGATAATGAAGCACTCCTCCCTACGGTTCATTTCCGGATTCTTGGAATTAATACAGAATGCCTCTAGGGTTTTGTGCGCATGTGTTCTCGATTCTTGCGCGAGGATCGCAACCTTCTACTTCAAAATGTTCTCCGTTATGTCTCTGCGTCCCATGCGCGCCTAGTGGAGTATTTGGCTTACGTTTGCCGACTAGGCGTTCTTTTATACGGTGCCAAAGTGGTTTACCCGTTTCGCCAACGTATTCGTCTCTGCACGCTTTACAAGAGATCAGATAGACTGTACCCGAACTCATGCAGTCACCATTGGGGTAAATTATGCAATTTTGCGTTTCACATAGACGGTCGTATAGGCGGTTACGAACTAGCTCGCGTCTTAGATTGCTCAGTGGCATTTCAGTTATCGTTACCGAATTTTCTAGACTGGCCCTTCTTAAACAGCGTTTTATAGCAGCACTTACTTTATTTGAAATGAACGGCAGTATAAATGGGATCTTATTGTCGCCAGAGTTCTCTTTCGAATTTCTTAATCACTATCGCGCCAGGGGATACTGCTCCAACCTCACTGAAATACAAAAACATGGTATGCGGTAGGTACGAGAGCTGATAAGAACGAAAAGCATAAGACTATCGGTTAGTTAGTGATAAGAGTGGAGGTTTTGTTGTAATTCCTCATCAGTTAGATGTTGAGATAACGGAAAAGCACCCTGAAGATGCCTCCCTTTATCGTCCGTCGTCTGAGAATGAATTTAAAAGTCAATACCGAAAGTTAAACGACGAATGGGTTAAAGTGGCAAGAGCGGCTGGGTTAAAACCTTCAGCTATCTCTCATCTCAAAGTTGGCTTACCAACATGCCCGCCCTGTACCTGCTTATCAAAACCCATAAGTTAGTATCCAGCGATGATCTTGCGTTCACCGATCCATGGTTATTCAAGGTTAGACCTATCATTAGCTGCGTAAACGGGCCAACGGATGGAATAACGTGCTTAACAACCCTAATACTTAGTTGATGAAGTACATTCCAACTCATCTAACGAACACCCAAATGTTCCTGGATCGTCTACTTAACGCGCTACCCTACAACGCGTACGTGGTGGAGTCCGACGTCACTGCCGTCTATACGAACGTGTCGAATGACTCCGCTATGCAAGCCATAAACGAGCTCCTTATACAACACGAAGGAGCAATAAGTATGTACGGCTTCTCGATTCAGCAGTTGATGACACTCTTAAAGGAGTGCCTAAAGTGTTCAATCCTCAGGTGGTCCAGGAGGTGTTACGCACAATTGAGAGGGCTAGCAATGGGACAACGACTGGCACCAAGCCTTGCCATTGCATTCATGCCTAAGGTGGAAGCGCCAGTAATCTACTTCGGTTCGTTACTCTACTGTAGACATATAGATGACTGCTTGGTTATTTGTTCAACAGAAGAAGAAATTGACAGATGTTTCGAGTTGTTGAACCAACAGTCAGAGTATATTAAATTCACCCGAGAAAAACCAAAAAACTGGCTTCCATTTCTGAACGTGCAATTTAACCTATTAGAAAACGGCAACATGACGAAATGGTTTCGAAAGCCTAGTAGTAAGAAGATCGTAGTTCATTACCTCTCCTCTCTCACCACTCTCACACGAAAAGGGCGCATGCATCGAACAGCAACCAGCGTGTGCACGGGAAGAGAGCAGAGAGAGGGGTCCCGGAACTTGGCGCGGCAAGTAGCCATTTTTAATGGTTACGAAACTGTAGCTCGAGATACGTGCAGAGGAAATCACTGTTACCTCAACGATAATTCTAGCGACAATAAGGTCCCGTTTATACTGCCGTTCATTTCAAATGAAGCAGGTGCAGCTCTAAAACGCTGCTTAAGAAGGGCCGGTCTAGAGAATTCGGTAACAATAATTGAAATGCCACCGTGTAATTTAAGACGCCAGATAGTTCGTAACCGCCTATACAACCATCTATGTGCAACGCAAAATTGCATAATTTACCCCAATGGTGACTGCATGAGTTCGGGTACAGTCTATCTGATCTCTTGTAAAGCGTGAGGGGACGAATACGTTAGCGAAACGGGTAAACCACTTTGGGACCGTATAAAAGAACACCTAGTCGGCAAACGTAAACCAAATACTCCACTAGGCGCGCATGGGACGCAGAGACATAACGGAGAACATTTTGAAGAAGAAGGGTGCGATCCTCGCGCAAGAATCGAGAACACATGCGCACAAAACTCTAGAGACATTCTGGATTAATTCCAAGAATCCGAAAATGAACCGCAGGGAGGAGTGCCTCATTATCACGCGTGATATTGGGCAATATATAAACCGGTTATTTTGATGAAATGGGCACAATACGATTCCGTGTGAACTCTGTGCGGTTGGTCTCCACGTGACATATTTAGTAGAAGGCTCATAGAAAGCGGTGAGTGTGCAAAGACTCTGTGTTCAATGTGGTTGAAATTTTGTTTCAGTATTTACTCTGTTTGGTTATGGAGATGTTTGGCCGTGTGGATTTTACCTTTCCAGGCTCTGAGAAAGTCGAAATCCGCCGTAACGTCAGCATGTTCGTGAATAAAGAAATACAGTCAGAAGTGTTGGTAGAGTTGTATTGAAGTGTATAGCCATAACAACTTTGAGTTTTTTATTCAATTTCGAAGTAGTGGAGATGTCCAAATGCCAAGAACGGCCTTGTAGGGATAATGCGGTAAAATGAGTTCTGTTGTTTTTGTCCATTTGCTAGTTCTACAAGCCGTTCAGGGGATTGCGATCTCATTGATGATGAACGTGGTGAGCAACATCGGAACTACAGTGACGATGTACGAGTGAATGATATGCTCAAAATATCCAAGCATTAACGAATCGACGCTTCCATCGGGCTGTAGACGCAGAAGAATCACGGTGATTTTTCCAATTTTATGCAACGAGACCGAGAAACTAACCGTCATGACTACGACTTCATCAGAAAAGAAGAGGACGAATTAGAACATTCATAATTCATCACGCTGATACTTCAACATTGAATTCTAGCGGCACAATCACCTAACCAGCTCCGTGGCGGACATATTCGATCTCTGCTGAATATGCTTAGAACAAAATTTTTTGAATAGAATGACACGCTGCCGACTACTTTAAAATGAACTATCGGTTCCTAGTTAGCACCATTCCTGCGAAACATATTTCTTGAAGTCTGTCGAGTTTTTCTTCCATCGATGCTGAAGACGCGGTCATAAGGAACCATTTTTTCCTTTGCTACATTTACATTTTTGTCATTATTTGCAAAAATTTCTTAGCAGAAGCGGTTCTGGAACGTAGTGGTTTGCTAAATTCATACAGTAATCAGAAAACAGTGACATATGCTTGTCACCGGTTTAGTCATCTCTGGAACATTACGATTTGAGGGCGCAAATATTTCATTACTTTGAAGGCAAAAAAAGTATGCTTTGACCAAACTTTGCGAACGGATTTCGTTAACACAGCACGATTGATGCTCCATGCGTTTTCCTACATTTCCTTGAGTAAACACTTTGGATGAGCACAACAGTTTCTTTTCGTATACTTATTTTGCATTACTACTTCGTATTGCAGGACTCCCACTCTTTAACTTAGCAATTTTGCCAACCTGCTACTTGAGGACGAAATTCATTCAGAGAATGGGAGCTTTTGCGCTGGAATTGTGGCAGCTGCGAATCAAAAAGAAGAGTTGCTCGTTTTCAAAGATAAGATGAAAATTGCGCAGCATGTGTTCTGGGCTATATTCAATTTGTAAGACAGTCTTCTGGTTGAGCACACTTGTTCTTAACAGTACGTCACAACCATGAGACAAGAGTCAGAGTAGAAAAACGTGATTGCAACATATGTAACCCATACAACCTCGCAGTGTCAGTTCAAATGAAGCATTGGGATGCCATTTAACATTTTTAGCTTAAACAGTAAAAGGATAAAGTGTTTGGCTCCGGTCAAGCTCTAAGAGATACGACACCCGTTCAACTTCATCTAACATCGTTGAGCTAACTGAATGAATATCCGGCGCATATAATGACTTCCAAAGACCGTTGCATCGAGTCACTCCTTAGTCCTTAAAATAAAATATCTATTTGCACTTCCTGTATTATTCGTTCACAGAAAGCACTCAGTTTCCCAATACAGGTTTCCTTTTTTCGATGAAAACTTTAAACACTGCAACACTAGTACTAAACATACTACTTTCTACGTTTAATTATGACCTTAGTGCTGGGAAGGGACGACGGGAAATTTTTGAGAATTGCCTTTTATAAACACAAAGCAAGGAACCTAATTCTTATGCCCAACAATTGAAATGTTAATAAAACTGAGCTCTAGATTGTTGCAGAATATGGTCCCTTTTTTGAAATACCAAAAGTATAGCGCAATAATGAGTTCCAAAGCATGCATGGAGAATTCACAATGTTTACCTTTATTTTCTCCCTTCTATTGTTTTTATGGCAGTGTATTAAGCGAAATACAACCACAATATTGCTCAGATATTTGCGAAACTCCGGACCGCAGGTGTCTGCGGAGAGGAACGAACGCGCTATTGTCCTTTCCGTGGAGTAACGCGTTCAACACCACACCATGCCTGTTCCGTCAGCAATCACCCGTCAAGAGGTTTGAGCTTGGGTAAGTGTCAATACAACAACATTCGAAAACAAATGAGCTATTTAACCTTTGTTTTTTTTACTACCATAGTTATGGTTGCCGTTAATCACTGATGCTATCCGAAGTGAATTGAAAGACAAACTTACTCGTGTACTCATTTCTAATGTCACAAATTTGTGTTCTACTAGAGGGCTTTGGAAATCTTGGATCTGCGCATCCACATCGATTGATAATTCGTTTTTGATAGCAATTACGGTAGCATCCCTAAAACAATTCTTATTAAAATATCACCTTGTGGTCAATGGAAATGTAACTTATCTCTGGCTCATAACTGTAACCTCTATAGATGTATCCCAATGGCAGAGATGTGTTCGAATCGAAACAACCACCATCTTCAAGTCGATTTACTTTCTTCTTAAATGATTTGCATATTTTCGGAATCAACATCACGATTAAATCTCTCACTTACTAATGATATACCAAAAGCAGATACAGTTCCAGTTGGTGCAGAGTATCCGAAAGTATCCGGGAAAGGACATTGTTTTTGGCCATGAATAGTGATCCGAACTCCAGTAGCTTCTGTTGTGGGTAAGTAGTCGGAAGTGTTAACGAACATCATTAACCGTAAACCTGAAAGTAGCTGCTTTACCGGGAACGATTAGGCTCTCACTAGAGACATTAGGGTATTCACGATGAAGGTGGATTTTCACCAACATACGGCAATTTTTTCATAACACAGTACTGAGGAATTTGAGAATTTTACCAACTTAGGGAAGAGACTTTGCTCTATCTCTTTAAATACATCTACATCTTTTATAAAGTATTCCTTTAATTCCGAAATGGTTTCGGATTGAGACATTGGTAGCAAATCAAACACAGAAGCAAGCGTCGACCTCTTGAGTACCTACATATCCTACTGGGCGAAATCCCGTTTTCTCGAGTGCATAGGTGCACGAAACACGAGCACTAGTGCAAAAGGCGAGCAAAAAAAAACGCGTCTTCGGATCTCCAGATAAGCAGAAATTTGGTTTAGCAAAATAAAAAGTCTCTTATCTTATGAGCGAAATATCTGTGCAACCCAGAATTTTTTATTCCAAACCATAAAGTTCACTAAGGTGTGAGATACGTTGCTTTAAATTTGAAAGCTGCTACTGTTTTCTAACCAAACGACTCCGTATGGGGTCACATGGTCGCATATTAATAAAAAACAATTTTCAGCCAAAAATTTAATGATCCTGGTCCACAAAAAACACGTGAGACAGGTGGGTGGGAAAGCTGAGCACGAAAAAGTTGCCAAAATCTGGAAGGCACACCGTGACCACCTGTACTGTCCACACATCCACCAAAAGCTTTTTTAGTAAGCCGATAGTGGGAGGCAATTCAGTGAACAGGTGCTGTCCGAAAAGCAAAGACGCCAATCACATCACCATTTACGACATCCAGGATAAACAAGAGAAGAGAAATCGAGAGAGGAACTGGTGAGCATTCTTCTCAATACGAACCTGACCATGAACATCAGTTCCTTTGAAGAATCACTAATCCGAACAGCAAAGCTGTGATTAGAAAGATGTCAACCAATCACACTTTTGACAGACTTTATCAGCACGTCGTATTAAAAGGTTACAGATATTGCAATTTAGAGACGGACATTTAGAGATAACATTTACTAAAGAAGGCCAGCAAAGGTGATGCCGTCTACAAGGTCATCACCGACTACTTCAATGCCAAGACTAGCTTCAAAATCATAAGTGAAATATTCCACATTATGACCCACGAACCAGAAAAGAGAAAAAAAAATAGCGGTAAAAAACTTTCTGGGCTTATCAAGGATACCGATGACATTAAATAAATACGGCTAATATCGCTTGTGGCACTATCGCCTGTGGCACTCAATCTTTTACCCACAACGAAAGAATGCGCCAAGCTACTTGGCACGTTCACCACTGAGCAGATTCCGGGATCGTTATTGTGAAATGCATTAAAAAGGCTTATAAAACTTCGATCAAGCATAAATGATAGCAGAATTATTTTATATTCATTAAAAAAGTTCTGACTTAGACGCCGTTGTGCTCGTTGGTACCGTCAGACGACACACTACTACTTACCGTAGCTTGGCCCAGCACGACTGCTCGCTAGTACTCTGCTCGGATCGGCGTTGAATGTATAGCAGTTTCCAAATTCCGGATCAATATGAAGCCTGTAATTTTATTTATTCAATGTTGGAAATAATAGCATAAGATTTGTAAACAGAAAGGAAATAATATATCTAGCTATCATTATGCAGTGAGAATTGAGTAAGAAACAACAACAAATTACTTGAATTCTCTCTCTATGTCGCACTGCATACTGTTGAACGAGCATTGTTTGATGAGTTCTGATTTACCATATCCCAATGCAGCTCGTCGTTGTGGCGGTAGTGCTGACATCTTCAAGATTAACCTGCAAAAAGATCGTTCTTCATAAAATAATTTTTTGACTTTTATAAGTTATTGATTCAACTTGACAAAAAAGCCAATTAATCTCTGGCACTTTGATTACTTCACTGAGATACAATAAAGTGTCTTTCTTTTCATGGTCGAATAGACGAACTATAGCATATATAGTGGATTATGTGCCTAATCAAGTTCTTCGCCTTCGGTAATGTCGAAAGATATGGACGGTGAATGTCAAAAACGGCATCTCGATCAACACAACTGAGATTGTTCGTAATACTTAAGTTTATTTTGTAAAAGTTTCTGAGGTGTCGGCCGTTGAAAGCAGACGAAAGTTATGTAAAGGAATCCGATTAATTGGACTGCTTTATGTTTAACGAAATTTTATAGACCTCAGAAGTTTAACCGGGTTCAAATTAAACAGCGGAACCGGTGGAAAACCTGTTAGGTAAATTGATTATGTCTTTTAGAGAAGCAGCCTTGGGTGCGATTGATGATGACATCGAAGTACAACCATGGATGATGGAGTGATGTCTATGCATTACTCAACGAAGATGATTTCTTTTTTAAATGACAAGCGAGATGGTCATTAGAGGCGGTCTAATATTTATAAAGGTGGAAAACAAAAGTTTAAAAAATTTCGGAACTGGAATGGAATGATATAAAGGTATAGCAGACGTCCTCCCAACGGTTTACCGCCTCATCGTAGCTGGTAGGTGTTCCTAGGTGTCGAGCTGCGATGTACAACGGGTGATCCATCCACCCAGCAGAATCTCCCAAGCTGAGAAGGAGTCCAGCGTTTCCATTAGGAAGCCTAATTAAGAGTAAACAAATACCAGAATCCACCACCGTCCTGGTATCAAACTAGTCGCATAGCATAGAGGCAAATCTCCCTATGAGGCACAAGAGCGGTGACCGCCTGTGGTGGTGATGACCTGGGACGAACTTTGACTAGGCTGACCTGGGGACTCCGGGGAACCACAGTAGCTAAACCAGCAAAACTCCGAAAAATAGATATTATGCGGTGGTCGCACAACCAGTAAGGACGGGACATCCAAGTTTCCAAGTAAGCAAGCACAGCAGACATAGAAGGGACTGGCAGGTCAAAAAACGGTGTTAGATATGAAGTATGCTTTTTTTGAAGCTTTACACAGTCAGTGGTGAGTAGAAAATCTAACGTTCCGGTTAAGCCGAAATGGAGAATCTGGGATTGTTGTTCAGATCAAAAAGAACAATAGAAACGTGTTCCAGGCACTTCCAGGTATGTACTAGGTATTGCGAATACCGAAACACTGTTAAGAAAAACCCACACCTCTTGCAAAATTTCTGAAAGAATCAGTAGTCTATGACTGACAAAGAAGTTGCAAATCCACTGAGAACAATAACGGAATAGAAATTAACAACGTCAGACGAGAAAATTTAAAGTGAAGAAATCTGGTAGGTTACTCAGGGTGTATGAACACGATATAGTTGACCACGTCCTTCAACGGAATATTGTAAAAATGCTTGGCGAACGCCCATCATTACGCTTATAATTCGTGGGTTCTGCGATGCCGCGAATAGAGTCGAACGCTTTGTGTTTTCTAAAGAGAAAAAATGATCAATGCCAAACCGTTTGTCTTTTATTCTTACCAATAACACACGCACGGTTACTAGATCGACCTTTTGTCGGCCCACTACTTCGAAGCTGCTAGAACTACACAAAGCTTGCCTGAGAAAGCTTCTTCTAGTTAGCGTTCCAAGCACCAAGGTGCGCAATTTATGCGACAACTGGCCACATAACGAGATATATAAGCAAACAAATTTAATAATAAATAGAGGTGGATAGCGCAATGGCAGTGATGTCGATGATCACGAGCATGGTTCTGATTTATTCCCGCTCCTGGCTCACTAACCCTCTCATCCCTTTGGTCGGGAAATTGCTACCGTACTTGTCTAGGAAGAAACCACTCTTTGCACACCAAATGGGAAAGGTCTTCTACCTCGACTATCTCAGCACTTCAGGGAGAATTGGCTCGGTCAGCATTCTATGGCATTCGTGTTGAAAGAGAAATCCTCAAGCGGCGGCCGAAACAAACCACACGTAAAAATTGGAAGACCTTCGTGAATAAAGGACATGTGAAAACAAATCGAATGTGAGAAGTGCCGAAATCCACGCAGTAAACGCGAAAACGGTTTGTATGAAATAAAAAATAAAAAAAACGAGTATAACAATAGGTATTCAGTTGTAACCTTAGCGTTCTCTTGTACTTACTCCTCCTTTGCTCGTGTCGTGATTGCAACCTGGTCGGTCATGTTGCCATAACCGAGTTCTTTGAGATGGTTGAGAAAGTCATTTCGGAACGGGTTGTCCATTGGTGGAACAACTCGGCCTCGAAACTCCCATACACGTCTAAGTCGCTCCTCACCTTTGAGTATGCAATAGCCCATATTCTGGAAAAGAAAAAAAAAACTAATTTACGGCGAAGTTTCTTGCAATATTCCTCATTTCATTATCACGTGCTTCACATATAATCCTTTACCCCATTATCTACTTGTAATTCGATAAAACCATTTTCCAACGGTAGGGTGCTCAAGGGTTGGTTATCGAGTCATGCAAGAGCGAATGTAGGTTTTATTCGCTGAATGCCATCGCAAGACGTTTCCAGGTTTAGGATGAGACTGGTTTTCCGATCACAGACAATGATTTCTCGACCGCTAAAAAATTTCAAATGTTCAAAGTTTATTTGCAAAACAGATTTTACTTCCTAGCAATTTCTACATAAACATGTCCTATGCAGTGTCCTCCCTAGAATTGAGGCTTCTAAAAATTGCTAAGGAGGTATAGGCTTTTAAAATTTTTAACGCAACAGCGGCCATAATAAATATAAACGACACATTAGGGAACATTTTGCTGTCTTACATGACGAAGTGGTACTTATTCTTTTGCTTTCATCTTGGAAAAATGGGTTTCAAAGCCATAAAATAAAAAAATGTGCGATGTAGACGACACCATAAAACCAGAATTTCGTTATACTAAAGCAAGAGAAGCAGCCTGGATGAATTCCAAGGATTCAGAAATAGCCCGCAGCGAGGATTGCTTTATTATCAGGCGAAATCTCGTACAATATCTCAGACAAATATTTAAACGTGAGAGGTGCTCTTTATCCATTAAGGTGAACTCTATACGGTTGGTCTTTATGTGCAATACTTAGCAAAGGAATCGTGGAAAACGGTGAATGTGTAACAAAATTGTTTTTTCATCTAATGCGATCGAAAATTTTGGATTGTGATCTTTCTGTTGGGTTTATAGAGGTGTTATTATAGTGGTTATTTAGTAGTGGATTGTGGTCAGTCAAGTTTTCATAAGCTCTGAAGGAGACGAAACATTCCAGGAACGTTAGCTGTTGTGCATAAATGGTATATAATAACAACATCATGTGTGCTTATCGAGAAAATAACGAAATGTGTATCAATTAGGCCAACAGAAAGTCAGTCTTGGAAATTGAAACAAGGGGACTTTCGTAATGCAAGCAAAGATATAGAGACTCGTAGTAGTTTCACTGAAACTGATAAAATTCGCAATGAGCTGAGATATCTTGACTAAAGTCGAAAGCTGCAATCATTTTGTTATCGTATTAAAAACTGTTCTCCTATTTGTATCGTATGACTCCTATAAAAGTCACATCTTGGCTTATTTCTTAATGGATTTACTACCTGGTTGTACGCCATCGCGAGTCATTGTAATAATAAGATATGCATTCAACCACCTCCAAACGATGCTTAATAAAGTCGAATACCTAGCACATCTCTCGGGGTATGATCAACACCGCGAGCTTTATCCTTTGTGCTTTATCGTTATCACGGTAAGTGAAGTGTGGCTGACCTTTGACCCTAAGTGGCGACCTTGCTGAAGCAATGCATAGCTCGACCTATCTATAATTAGCGTGTTAATGATTTAGTGAGTTTCTGAACGCTTTGCGAAATTTGGATTCCATTTCAAATCTCTTGTTACGTGTCTTATTAGAGAATACTGTCTATTTGCTGCTTTGTTGACGAAACTTACCTATAAATAGTTTTCATTGCAGTTCTTACTTACCAGTTGACATAGACAAGGTATCGAATCTGTTCCTATTGTGTTCGGCATATTACAGTACCCTATATCATTGCATTCTGGACATACTAACTCCGTCCAAGTTCTGAAAAGTGAGTATCTTTTTGGTCCCTTGGTGCCAATTAAGGACTATTTTTTGGCTGGTTTAAAAGCTGAATTATTTCGAAATTGATAGCGCTTTCCAAGCATTCCTCTAGGATTCATCGCCCATGCTATAAATTCACTAGCTTGTTCGCGTTCATTTTTTTCGAGGATAATTAGTAGGCAACAACTTGAATCGAAACGGGATAAATCTAAATGCCATTTTACATTTGCTATGCTCGTTTAAGACGATATTGTTTACAGTATATTGTAAGGATAGCAATATGTGCAACTGAGATGACGACCATAAATTATTTAGAGTAGAGATTCCAATAAAATTTCAGTGTGCTCATCAATTTTAAAGTCATAAGCAAAGACATTTCAAGAAACAAATCAGTCGCAAAAGAACGAATATTTAAGGGTTTAAGTGGAAACCAGGACTTAAATAAAAGCTTTCAGGGGAACGTGTTAAGGGGACGTGCCAATTTCGTGACGATTCGTTCCACATCAATGTTTCGTTAGCATGAATCTTTTACAGTGGTAGTCTAAACAACTGCAAGGCAAAAACAAAGGTTTTCTAAAATTTTCCGTTTAATTTAATCCAAGATTTACTTGGTACCGTAGCACGGCCAAACGCTACCGTCACGACGATCGTAGTTGCAAATACAGGCACTGGTGATATTCGGTGGAACGGCATCGGATCCAACACATTCGACCGTCAGACCACGTCCACAGTCACATGCCGAATACACGGCTTCATATTGCACGAAACGATAATTACCTATAAAGTCTGCCTTCTTTTTCGGTTTGTTATTTCTTCATCTTTACTTTACATTATGCTGTATTTTTTTCGCACTGCCACAATGTCTCTGCGTCGACAGCGACGACTACTTGCTGGCACTAATTCAGTCTTCCCTGGGCCTCCTTAGGAAGAACGTCAAATTTTTCTACGAGCATTTAGTTCTTACGTTTGCTGAATCTCTTATGTACATCGCCGTTTGACCTGCACAAAGTTATGGCGAACCGAACCCTTCATGCAGTGGACTTGAGACGTAGGCAAATTCACTGGATGAAATGTTTCTTGCACTGCACTGACTTAAGGTTTCTTTATGTACATAAGCATTAATGTTCCTCATATCACCGAAAGACGACAACAAAAGAACTTTATCTCTTCCCTTTGGGAGCATGCGATATTCGCTGTTCTTACAGAAATCAATGGCAATAAGAAATAAGCGATTCACATAAGAAGCATGATGCACTTGGCGCTTCCCGGGTGAGCAGTGCTTCAACCACGCAAGCCCGAGGGCACGCGACACAGAAACTAATAAAGATTTTAATTGATTTTAACTCGACTGACTGCCACTATTTACAAATCAAAAAGTGGCGAAGTCGAATAGTGGGTTAAAAATTAGCGACAAAGGAAATAGAGGGATTTATAGACTGTTTTGCTTCCAGGAATACTAAAAGTAAGACTGATCTGTTGTAATACAAGTGATTGTAACAATTTTGCTCAGATTTTTAGCATTTGAGTGAACAAAATATAACCCTCGATTCGATGGGCAAATTTCCTCACCGGTTATAGCGTTTCGTTTTTTCCTTTCACGAATTCTCTCATGATTAGCAGTGTTACTATATGTGACAGCTTGATGAAATGCATCTAACTGAAAATAGATTAAGATATGACATAACAACGATTATATTTCTTATGAGAAGAACGAATAGCAGCAATGAAGCAACCGTTTCACTGATTTCCTGAACACTTCGTGCTAGATGATTTTTGAACGGGTTCAAATTACAAACGGTTATGGCGGGAAATGGAGCCGATTCGAATTCTAACTAAAATCACACATATTCGTTGACCTACATTTTATGTATGAAGCGAAAAATGCCGCTTACCTCAACGTTAACTATTTTCTCTTTTTTCTGATACTTTTCAAACACAAGCATACATTGTGTGCAGAAACAAATAAGTGACACTGTACTAAAAATGATCCATAAAATTCGAACTGAAAACCGTGAAGTGCTGAGAATCTGGAAATGAAAGTGATAACTTCTAAGAAAAGCGAATGCTAATTTATTTAATAGACTATAAAAAACGATTTACAGAGAACTGAGTGCTTAGAAGTAGTGTTTTTCCACTATAATTTCAATCTTAGGCTTTTTATTTACTGCCTATTCTTCTTAACGGCACGGTATGTTGCGAAATATAACTACTATAATGCTGAGATATTTGCAAAACTCCGGACCGCAGGTGTCTGCGGTGGGGAACGAACGCGCTATTGTCCTTTCCGGGGCGTAACGCGTTCATCACCACACCATGCTGATCCTTCGTTTCGCATGTCTCTCAGCTAGTTCTGTCTGTGGTCTGGAGTTTTGAAATATCACAGCATTATAGTAACTATAATCTCAGTTGTTGCTGAAAATTTGAAAGTTTTGTGTTGAAACTTAGTCACTGAAAATAAAGACAACATGTTTCCGATTCTTTGATAATCTATGAAATTTTGCAGTATTCATATTTTAAAAAAATTTTAGGCGAAATTGTAATGTTTGTTTTTTCATTTCTTATCTCTTAAGTTTTCTTAAGTTTTCCTCAAGTTTTACGACTCGTCTTTCGCATCCTGTGTGTGGATCGCAGCACTACTCACATTCGATTTGTTTCCTCACATTCATCAGCCACTAAGGCCTTCGAACTTTTACGTGTGGCTTCGTGTGCTGCTTGACGACTTTTACTTTCAACACGAATGTCGTAGAATGCTGGTCGATCAATTCTACCTGGAGTCCTGAGATAGCCGGGCTGGTGCATTCACAATTGGATTACAGAGAGTGATCTTTTCTCAAATAAGTCCGCTACCATTCTTCTTATTCCGGTAGGATGAGAGGCTTGGTTGGCCCAGAGCTGAATCGAACTAGTACCATGCTCGCGATGACAAACATCACTATAACTGTGCCATCTGCCCGTTTTTTTAGAAGAATACTGCTTCTAATTCATTCTTTTCTGTTCTATGATGGTGTGCAATAACCAGACCGTGTTCAAAAGCTCTTTAACGTACTGTTTCCATCTACCTATTTTTCTTCTGTACTAATTTTAAACAAAGAGTAGAGGGCAGGAAAGTAACGCTCCACTTTATTCATTTACTACTGTAATTTTATCAGAAGCCATCTCCATGAAAAGAAGTTCCGATTTCAACTGCAACGTTCCAGGCCCAAATGACGTAAATGGAGTCGGAAATACCTTTTATTTTCGTGATTCTATGCGCTGCAAATATGCTTACAGATAATTATTTTTCTATAAAAAAGATAAAATTTTTTATATAGTAACAATTTTAGCGGAAGAGATAACTGGTACTACGGCAATATTTGTATGAAATTCAATCAACACTAGTAAGATGACAGCGATGCAGTATACACTTCTTGCTCGTGGTGGGAGAGTTTAGTGTCGAAGTGTTTCAATAAAGAGAGACAGGTGAAACAAAGGACCCGATTGGTGTGGTGGTAAACGCGTTAACCATCGGAAAGGACAATGGCGCGTTTCTTCTACACCGCAAGCACCTGCGGTTCGGAGTTTTGCAAATATCTCAGCAAACACCTTGTGGCTGTGTTTCAATAGATTTTTAACAGCAACTTTCCGAAAAATGTCTTACTGACGAAAGAATTGTCACAAAAAAATCGACATTGTCTCTTCAGAATTAAATTGTTATCGTAATACATTTTTATCGTTGCCGTAGTTTCAGATGTCCTAGTGGATTTAATCTAAAATGCGTAGAATTATCGTATCGTCCGCTTAGAATGGAAATAATTAAGCAAGAAAGGTACGCATAAAAGACAAATTAAGCACAAATGTAACAAATTGGTGAAATAACAACGAGAAAATAATTGGAAAGCAACGCTTTACACTATATGGGCAAGCTTTTCTTTAATATTCATTCTATCCGAACAACTTCTGGAATTTTGGATTTGTTGAGGATAAACAGGGTGGATCCGCCCTGATTCCAATTGGTAGGCATACTCAATAGAATTATGGCTTTAGAGAGTTTTTTAGAGTTTGAAGTTTTTTACCATAGGTATGCCATGAGCAGTAGTCGTTTCAATGAACCTTAAAATTGTACTTTTCAGCGGCGCATTTCGAAAACTTGACAGGTTCATCGATGATCCGAACTCCTGAAACTAAATCTACCATACCGTTTTTGCCTAAATAACTCGCAAAAAAACCAAAACAAGCTAGACCTTTGAGTACTGGAATATTTTATCTCGTATTCGTCGTATATGAGAAGGTTGTCGTTCCGATGTCGTTGGGTGCACTGGTTTTAGTAAAAATGGATAAGGAACAAAATTTGATGTTGCGACGTCGTGGGAGGATGGGTCGGATGCTTCGCTATCAGCTGCGTAGACTTGCTTCTGAGGTGGAAACGAACTGGATTGGTATCGTTGTGACTGGTGAGGAAAATATGGTCTATAAGACATCGATTCCATGTTGACCTCGTCGTCATCAGCTGGTAAGAGTTTTCTTGTCGGAGAATTTTCGGACGCAGAATATATCAGCGACATCTTCCTGAATGTATATACATATCAAAATATCGTTAGTGTAGTTTTTTGGAATGGTTTAGGCGAAGATTAAGGTGGTCGACAAAGACGTTCGAATGCGAACCTCCGGCAGAACCAGTGGGAGGAGTCGCCTGTTGCGTGCAGGCGTTGCTTTGAACAGAAATCTTTTCCATTTTAGTCACTCAACTATTTGCATGCAAATGAGCACGCTTAAAGATCTGGTGTTTGGATTGATTTTTTTTTACTACATTCCCTCAAAAGTTAGACATCATTCTGGTGAAGCCGTTGTAAAGTTAAGCCCGATGTCAAATCTTCATCGTGGATTGTGATTTTTTTCTTAAATGCTAGCCAAGGAAACCAGCATTTTTGTTTTACAGCCACAAAGGTGGTGAGATATGAGCAAAGCCGGGAAGTTGACTTGGACTTTGGACATGTGATTACCCCTACCGGTGGTTTACGTGGAATCCACCACATCAATCAAAATTCCTGCGATAAAATTATCTTAACCATGCTCATCCTACAAGTGCTATCAGCAGCCGCTCATCAACGGGAATGATTAGGAAAGGATAAATCGGCGAAGAACACAGTACAGCAGAAAGCGAGGTCGAAATAACAATATCATCTTTGTATTTCATGAGACACCTTGCGAAGAATGAAGAGTGGGTAGTAAGTAAAAAGGTGGACATCATTGTTTTTGTTTTAGCCCTTGAAGCTGAAAGTGTCCGCTTGTTGAACAAAATTTTATGTGGTGATGCTTTCAGTATGAACTTTTGATAACAAAAACATTGATCTCAGTGCTTGGTTAATTATGGGTTTCGTGGTTTCATGAATTAAATAAATGGTTGCAACCGTCCATCAGCTGATGAAACAGTTAGTTTTTTTTAATAATTTTCAATGTTCCTTCTATTCCATCCAATTCGACTTGATGCGTCTGCTAAAAAATGCACACTGCTAGATGAAATTAGTAAGGAGGCCATACTCGAATAACAATGGCTCTGAAGAGGTCCATAGCTAAGAAGCGCTGGTTAGAGCAAAGAAAGTGTAGTGGATGCCGCGATTAAAAAAGTTATTGATTAGTCGGTTAATGAATCAATCATTTAATCAAAGAACTAACCATTTGCCGTCTTCTTTATGAGCGCACAAGAGGTGGTTACCATAATGTTTGTGCAATAAGGATGACTTTTCGTCGAATTTCGCTTTCTTCAGAGCCTAGAACGCTCAAGATAATTGCAGACTATTCACCCAAATACCTCTATAACCCCCCCCCACCCAAAAAAAAATGACGAAACGTAGATACCAATGAAGTTGATAACGAAATTGCTTCACGCACTCATCGCCTTCTATAAGTGTTCGATTGTGTTTTCCACGTGGCGAACAATCGCACCGAGTTCTCATGGATGGGTAATGTGGCGCTATCACTTCAAAACAGCAATCCGAGATATTGTTTCAGAACATGTCTGTTAACGAGGCATTCCTCCCTGCAGTACATTCCTAGAGTTTTGCAAATCATCCGGAATGCTTTAAAAGTTTTGCGCGCTGAAACTTTCGATTTTTGTGCGAGAATGGCGACTTCTACTTCAAAATCTTCGTAGTCTGTCATAGAACCGAGGACTATGCATTTCACGTTACGACAACAGTGAAATGCAGAGGAACTGCCCAGAAAATTTGCTGAAAAACAACTATACCGATATGTCACTTGACTTTTGAATAAACGCCTAATTGTTTTCGAAATTATTTTAAGAAATGAAGTATCATCCGTTGTCGTTCATAGTTCAGCATTCAGCATCCAGTAGCAGCGATAACTACGATAGTCCATTGAACTGTGAAAGGAGAGAATAAGTCAGCCTCAACATTGAGGACCTTCCACCTCTTCAACTTCGAAAATGCACACAGATGAGATGATAGCAATTAAGCAGGTCCCATTCCTTGTCAGTGGACGGTTAAAAAGGAAGATCGAAAGTATTCCTCATTCAAAAAACATTGAAATTTTTAAATTTAACCGATCAATTAATCAATTGACTAATAAAAAATTTTTATCGATGATTTTTTATTCTATTTTATTAACTAACGGGCGAACAGCACGGTGGTAGTGATGCCGTTCATTACGAGCACGCTGCTTGTTCGATCCCGGACCAGGCTACAAAGTCTCTCAACGCCTTTGAGGTCGAAGGATTGGCACTGGATTAGTCGGGGTAGAAAATAACTCTGCATTACAAATGAGGATGATCCAGCCTATCTCAGCTCTCTAGGGAGAGTCCATCTCACCAGCAATGACGACGACGTTCATGATGAAATTAAAATGGTCAAGCGGCAGCCGGAACTGCGCTTAAAAGTTGGAAGACTGTGTATAATGGATGCGAGAAAACGAATCGAATGTGGGAAGTGCTGGGATTAGCACATAGTAGACGTAAAGACGTGTAATACAAAAAAAAATAAAAATAATTTGTTAACTACGTAGCATTCACTCACTACACAGAGTCTCACTAATCTGATCTTTATCTTCTGATCTGAAGCTGATCACTTTATGGGTACTGCAGTTCTTGCCTTTGCATAAAATTAAGATTTCTACAAACTTACTGATTGGAAGTATTGATAGCCTTTGCTTACTTGTTAGGCGGTACCTTCATTCTTCGCTTTTTCATTTGCAATCGTTGCTCATGTTGAAAGCATTTTGTTTCAAGCTCGATGATGTCTACATATATCACGCACTGACCGATGACTCTGTTCTAATCAAGAATACAGCAGTGCCCACCCCCCCCCCCCCCTTGTGAGCAGCCTGCTCACTTTCTATACGGTCTTCCTGAGGAACTGGACGCTGTTGGTGCCCACTATTCTGCCAACGTCTTTCTAATTGACCCACTCATATCTTTAACCCGTCAGGCTAAGTCAAAATTCCCAAGACCGACTTTCTATTAACTTCGGCACTGATTGGTAATTCGATGTTTTTCTTCAATAAGCAGACACAAGTTTGGTATTATAGAATTTATTAGGATACAATAGCTGACGTTTCGGCGGTTTCGCCTTCTTCAGACTCTGCAACGGTCAAACTGACATCCAATCTACTCAGCGAAACACTTTCATAACCCTAGCGGATAAAATTTAACAAATAAAAACACAATGGTGCTGAGTTATTTGCAAAACTCCGGACCGCCGGTATCTGCGGTGTGGAACTATTGTGGTTGTATTTCGCTGAGTACCCTCCCATAAAAATTATATAAGGCAGAAAATAAAAAGTGAACAAATGACAACGTTGCTGAGATATTTGCAAAACGCTGAACCGCAGGTGTCTATGGTGGCGAACGAACGCGCTGTTGTCCTTTCCGGGGAGTAACGCGTTCACCACCACACCATGCG